>CAUYON010100009.1:0-53952 GCA_963573935.1 Arctocebus calabarensis
ACTATCTTGAGATACCATCTAACTCCAGTAAGATTAGCCCACATCACAAAATCCAAAAATCAGAGATGCTGGCATGGATGTGGAGAAAAGGGAACACTTCTACATTGCTGGTGGGAATGCAAACTAATACATTCCTTTTGGTAGGATGTTTGAAGAATACTTAGAGATCTAAAAATAGACCTGCCATTTGATCCTATAATTCCTTTACTAGATATATATCCAGAAGACCAAAAGTCACATCATAATAAAGATATCTGTGCCAGAATGTTTATTGCAGCCCAATACATAATTGCTAAGTTGTGGAAGAAGCCCTAGTGCCCATCAACCCATAAATGGATTAATAAATTGTGGTACATGTATACCATGGGATATTATGCAGGCTTAAAGAAAGATGGAGACTTTACCTCTTTCATGTTTACATGGATGGAGCTGGAACATATTCTTCTTAGCAAAGTATCTCAAGAATGGAAGAAAAGTATCCAATGTACTTAGCCCTACTACGAAGCTAATTTATAGCTTTCACATGAAGGCTAAAACCCAATTATATAGCACAAGAATATGAGGGAAAGGATAGGGAGGGGAGTGGAGGGGGTGAGGATTGATGGAGGGAGGGCGATTGGTGTGATCACACCTAAGATGCATCTTAAAAGAATACAGGTGAAACTTACTAAATGCAGAATAACTAATGTCTACATATAGTGATTAAGAAAATGCCATGAAGGCTATTTTAAACAGTTCGATGAAAACATTTCAGATTGTATATGAAGTCAGCACATTGTGCCCCATGATTGCACTAATGTACACAATTACGATTTAATAAAAATTAAAAGAAAAGAAAAAACCAAAGAAACAAAAACCTCAAAACCAAAAAACCAAACAGTATATATATCTTGCTGAATATGGTCCGGGCAACAGGTGATCTTCTGAGGGTATGAGATGTTAGGCACAATGTTGAGATGTACAAGATGGAGACTGTAGGCCTCTGCTGATCTCTCAGACTCCACAGGCTTAGGAGCCCAAATGTCTCCTCAACTCGCTTAAAATACACTCCAAAGTGTGAATCTTGGCCAAGCAGAACATCCCAGTGTGGCTACCTGCTTATCTAGTGCGCCAAATCCAGTCTCCTTCTCTGCCCCTGAGGGCCAAGGCTGTTAATCTGCCAAACAGTTGGATCTCCACTCTTCCCCACCGTCTTTGTCTCCTCCTCTGGGCAGCTCAGTCATTAGATTACTTGCCCAAGGTCTTCTGGCTGATCCCCAGGCTGCAACACACAGGGGCAGTTCCCCCACTGTAGCCATGAGGGCAGCCCACAGCAGAATGATATTAGCTCCTTTGCGACTCAGTGGAGGGGAGGGGCAGACAATTCTCAAAGTCATCCACACACCCGCCCAAGATCTCCCAAGGCAGTTCCCTGGTCCAAAAAAACCAAAACAGCCCACAGGTAAGCTTTTTCTTGCTTGTAGTCTCGCTGTTGTTATGGTTACAGCTGCTGACAGCCTCCAACCAGACAAACGCACCTACTACTTGCCAGTTTGCCACCACTTTTGTCCTTTTGGGGTCCAGAAGTCTCTGGCTGACTTCTTGTGTCACCAAAAGGAAGCCTCTGGGGAAAAACCCACTGGCCAGAGATGCCTGGCGTCTTCTCTCCCCACTCTCACTGCGCCAGGCTGCACAGAGGCTGTTACTCGGCCGCCATCTTGCCTCCCACTATCTTCATCACTCTGTACTCTTTCTATGTATACTGAATTTTGCAATAAGCATTACTTTCATGATTCAGAGTGATATGAAAAATTCAGGTGGCAATTGAGTCTTTATTAGTTCATAGGTAACTAATTCCCAGACAATTTGTTGAGTTTAGGTTCTTGAAATATTAAGTTTTTATAAATGTATAGTTTATCTTTCCTTCATCTTTCTATGTCTTGTCAGTCTGGGTTCCTTTTATCTAAAGTTCTGGCAGTTTTAGATTGGTATTTTTTGGTTTTGGGGGTAGGCAGAATTCTATATTTTGAGGTGCATTTGAAGTTTCTTTAGGTGAGAAAAGAAATTTTAGTACTACTTTTTAAAGAGAAGCTAAATTTTTAAAATATTTTTTAATTTGCTTAAATGTTAATGTCTTAATAATACGCATTTTGGGTTGAATAAATTATTTCTAAAAGAATGTGTAAATTAAGTTTGAATTCAGGTGACCACAGAATTAGATGTAATCTTACCTGAGTGCTGAGGACTTGGTGAAACGTTAACAGTGTTATTAGACATTATTAGCCTTACCCAGGGGAGCAGTTAGGTTTGAAGGAAGGTGTCAGCAGAAACTTGACAGATGCTGGTGGCAGCACATATTATCTAAATCTTTCAGTGCCTTGAATTGGGAGCAATTGAGAAATTTGTATTTCAGTAAATTAATTTTTAAAACTTCTATTAAGTCTCAGCATAATCTGATGAGTTGGCAGTGAAATCAGTACCACATTATTCAGAATATCAAACACCAAGAACAACGATCCCACAGCTGATGTATTTGAACACTAAGACTAAGTATATTTGGATTTACAAATGACTTGGATATAGTAACATTGAAGAGAATGAAGAGGGATTTTAGAATTCATTAATGCTTTTTGTAGTTATGTGTGATGTTAAAAGGTGAATAGCTTGTTGACAACTACTTTTTAAGATACTTATATATGTATTTGACTACTTTGATCTAGAACCTCCTGGTGTAGCTCTCACAAGTATTTGGAGTAAAAAGAATTGTTAAACTTGATTAGTCTTTGTGCCTTTAGGCTCACTTAAGATGATGTAAATTAGTTTAGGAGACTTAGATATGTGTGCTAATAGGTCAGTGGTATCACAAGCCAATTTGGAATTCAGTGGTTGAAACTTAGACATTGAAGTGTTAATCAGAAACAAAACGCTAATCATTTTAGACTTTTTAATATGATATCAGTAAATAGAAGTGAAGTGTATATTTTGACAAATGAAACAAAATTCCTACTCCCTCTAAGGAATACACTTTAAAGTAAGGTAAATTATGCATAATGATGGGGTTTTCTGATCTATTTTGATAAGTCATGTTAAGCAAGAGTAAAAATTAGGCAACATTTCATTCTAGCTAAACTAAACTCACATATCATATCTCATGTTTTTATTTGCTAAATTGTTTCATTTATTGGAATCTTAAAATATGTTGGGCCATGATATTTTAGAATAAAGGTTTAAACTATTAAACATCATTTTATATGTTTAATATAGACATATTTTAAAATTCCAATTTAAAAATTCTAAGCTTTTAGATTTAAACAATTTTATGTCATTTTGCCAATGTTCCTTTTCTGATCTCACCAATCTTTACTCTTTTTCTTTTTTGTGGTTTTTGGCCGGAACTGGGTTTGAACTCACCACCTCCAGCATATGGGGCTGGTGTCCTGCTCCTTCGAACCACAGACGCTGCCCCTCTTTACTCATTTTTAAATCTGTATTATACTATAAACATGCTCGGATCTGCCTGTTTTCTGCCAGAAGTATTTGGTGGTGGCAATAGCCATTCACGTGGCATTGTGTCTGCATGAATTTGTCCAAAGCTGGCAACAGGAAGCAGGGTGCTGTTTTTACCTTTGTGTTTCATTTACCCTGGCACGGGATGTGATGAACTAGTAAATGTTAAATAATTAATTGTTGTAAAGTATGTGGATTTTTTCCTTCGGTTGGTTAAAGTAACTTGTGAGAAACAACACATTTTAAAATAGCATGTATCTTGGTGGTACCAGGACCACAAAAACCACTTCAGGTTTCTTCTTCCTTCTTTCTTTCTTTCTTTTTTTTTTTTTTTTAAAAAGGGAAGTTTAGGGCACTTCCAAAGAGAGTTGGAAATGGGTCCCTCTCATGGAGAAGGAAAGGTGACAGAGATTCCTACTTCAAGTTTTTACAACAGAGAATATGTAATGCAAGGAATAGGTGGTAACAGGCGGGGTGTTGCTGAGAGCTGAAAAGGTGGGCACAGAGAGGTGACCCAGAGATTACCAATAGCAGGAAGCCACTGCCAGCCCTAGCTGAAGAGAAGAGGGGCACAGGGACCAGGCCCCCTGAAAAGAAACTGGAACTTTGACAAGTTCAAGAGCAGCTGGAACTGCTGCCGAAAAGCACAGTCCAGGAAGAGAAAGGAGAGGTTGGGGGAGAAAGGCTGTTTGCTTGCCTGTCTCCTGCTCCAGCCCCTTGTAATGGCTGCAGCCACTTGGGGACCAGCTGCGCCTGCAGGAGGCAGCCTCAGGGCACCGAGCAGAGCAGGTAGAGAGCGGGCAAGGAGCCCAGGGCAAGCAGCAAAGACGAACAGCAGTCTGATGAGTGGGTGTCATGTGGAGGTGGGGGTGAGGGAGAGTGCAGACACTGGCTCACCTGACAGGAAGCCCTCTGAGGAGGGCACTGTGACAGGGGCCAGATGGAGTGAGACGATGAACCAGGGGGCTGGCCCTGCTTCCAGGCAAAGGACCAGTTAGAGAGAAATTCTTTCAACAGGTTGACATATTTTTCTCCAGATTTGCACTGTGCATATACTAGGCTTTTAATTTAAAAAACAATTATTTATGCTGTGTCCCCTTTTATTTTCATGTTAACCATCTATCTTCCTTTGTCATTTAATGACTGTGTAACACTTTATCATGTGGATGTACCTTAACTCTTTAACCAGTTCTCCACTGACGGACATTCAGGTTACTCCCAGTTTTTCGGTAGTAGAGAATTACTGTAAACACACTCATACAATACATTCAAACGTGTGGGTGTTTCTCTAGGACAGTGTTCTCAACCCACTTTAAAAGGTTTAAGGAAATACTGATACTTACGTTTCATTCAGATGAGCTTTTAAATCAGCTTCTCTGAGGAAAAGGGATCCAGTCTTAGATGTTTTTAAAAAGCTGCTCAGGTGATTCCAATATATAGTCAGGCTTGAGAACCACTGATGTAGGATGGTTCTGAGAAGTGGAATTTTAAATTTCACATTATAAATTTTAGTAGATATTATAACATTACTCTATTTGTATTAGTTAGGGTTAGAAGCAACCCCTAGTAATAGAAACATAAAATAAACCTTATGTAGCTTACTTTGTATATAAATATCCAAATACCACCGTGCCTCAGGGCTGGTATGGCCATTTTGTTCCGTGCAGTCCTCAGTTGCTGAGGTTCCTTTTAGCATTTGTCCTTGCCAAACTAAAGGTAAGCTCCAAGGCAGAGGTTAGGGCTCCTGCCACAACTCCATGTTCCAGATAGCACAGTAAAGGAAAGATGGGAAAATGAAGGAGGCACAGGCATAGGTCAGCTGTGCTTTTAAAGAGACGCCTAGAAACTCCCACAGAGCACTTTGACTTACAGGCCAGAACTTGGGCATGATTCTACGTTAGCCACAAGGAAGGGTGGGAAACAGGCCTTCGTCCGTGACCTGTGTGCCCCGATAAAAACCAGGTGTTCTTTTAATGGAAGAAGAGGAAGACTGACAGTGGCAGCCACCAGCTGTCTCTGCCGTGTCTTACTTGAAAACTAAGAATCTGCCCTTCACCCAAGAACACAAGTGCCCATCACCCAAACCTGGTCAGTCAGATCTTGGCAGCCAGTCAAAAGCTTTAGTACAGCGATCAAAACTTAGGACAATATGTTGGCACAAGAAGAGGCTAAAAGGATTTAAATCAGACTTAGGAAAGATGCCAAAGAGTTGTAAACTTTATCAGATAATAAATGTAGAAGGCCAGTTTTTAAATTGTTTCCAGTTCTTTGTGTCTGCTCAGTATTTCAGCTGTCATACCGGAGGGTGTTTATTATCTTTCAGTATTACAGTTATTTATTTGCTAACATGTGCAGGTTAGTCTGAATATTAATGTTACCCACCCTCATCTGACATTCGGATCAAAGAGGATCTCTTAGTACATTATTTTTATTTTATTTACTTACTTTTTTGAGACAGAATCACAAGCTATCGCCCTGGGTTAAGTGCTGTGGCATCAGAGCTCACAATAACCTCAAACTCTTGGGTTTAAGCAATTCTCTTCCCTCAGCCTCCCAAGTAGCTGAGACTACAGGCGCCCGACACAATGCCTAATTATTTTTTTGTTGAAGTTGTTGTTTTTGTTTTAGCTGGCCCAGGCCCGGTTCGAACCTGCCAGCCTCCGTGGATGTGGCTGGCACCCTAACCACTGAGCTATGGGTGCCCAGCCTATTTTTATATTTCAAATTAAAATTTTTTTCATTAGGAAATGAGAAGTAATTTAATATGTGACATTTTGTCGTTGCAGTGGATGAAGGTCGCTGTAATGAACCTGACCGGTTGCAAGTGTTTCACAAGAAAGCCATCATGCCTTATGGTGTTTATAAGCAACACCAGAAAGATCCAAGTGAGGAGGCCACCGTGATGCGTTACGCAAGCCTGGTGGGGCAGAGGTGTTCTGAGAGGATGCTGCTGTTCAGAAGCTGAGCCTGCGTCCGCAGTGCTCGTGATTTGTGCCACGGTACTTCCTCAGCTCCTCTGGGACATACGTAACCAGCTACAAATTAGACTTCTTTCTTTTGACTATCCTATGGCTTCTAAACAATATTTTGTGGCAGCGCATTTCTGAGAATGTCATGGTTAATATGAAAACTTAAAACTATGTTATGCCTCCGTTTATCGTTTTGGAGGGTTGTTTCTGGAGCAAGATATGCCAAACTTCTTGTTAATATTTTAAAACGTAAAATTAAGTGAAACTAAGTAATTTAAGTTGTGCTTATTTCGTTCTGTGAGACAAACTAAAACAGGCTGTTTCCTCAGACCCATTGGAAACACAGGTTATGCTACAACAGAAACCCTTTGGTATAGGGATGGTGTGAAGTGTGTTTCATCGCTTAGCAAATACGTCTCCTCATGAGAACAAAGCAGTGCTGTTACTCAATGTTCAATGTTAAGTTGCTGCCAAATGTTCTGTCATGTAGCTTAATAGAAAACTTGAAGAAAAAAATATAAATATTTTAAAAAAGCTCTTGTGTTAGCATTGTTCAGGACAGGTCTGTCCATGTCTGTTACTTTGGCATAATTTCTTCTCTACAATAATTGTTATTAGTGCTCTGTTTTACTCTTAAGTATCCCTGATTTGGACAATAAAAAATGTAATTACTCTATTATTTGCTTTTTTCTAAAAATCTAGGAAATGGAGTTTTTTGGTTTTTTTTTTTAAGAAAAATGTTGATTTCTGCTTTTCTGATACAAGCCTCATCCAAAGGAAATAGACCCTAATTTTTCTTTCCTTAGAACTCAGGACACTTGTCTTTGGTTATTGTGAAAAATAGTTATTGTCTAGCTGCTTTTACAGCTGTGCCACAAATTGCATTTACGTAGGAACCATCCTGACCTTCGTGTTCCTGGCTAAGAGGTAGAACAATCCATTTCTGCCCTTCGATTTGAGAGCCTGAGAGTACATGCCACCCTTGGAGATCCCAAGAAGAGGCCCCTTCGGTCCTCTCACTTTCTCTTGTCGACCCCTTTGCCCATTCAACAAGTGCCCACTGCCAAGGCGGCAGGCACGACGCCAGTGCAAGGAGTTGGTCTCAGCTCCAAGTTGTCTTGGAGAGCAGGATAAAGATGCAGGAGGGTTATTTTCCTGGGCTCTCTTTCTTAGCCAGTCCCTTCTGCTGCTGCTGCTTGTCCACTAACCCCCTTTTAGTCCCCATTTTGCCCATTTTTCTGTTTTCTATTGATTGAACTTTTTAAAAGTTGTACTATAAAACCTACTAGTTTGAATCTCATCACTGACTTTAAACTTTTCTCTAAAGGACATTTAATGTCAGTTAAACATTTAGAAAATAACCTTCAGCTGGTTAGAATAAAGAGACTATGAAACTTTGGTTTTAAAAATCAAATGTCTACAAATTCAGTGTCCGAGTCAACCATATTTCTTCATTCAGCGTGTGTGTGTCACACTTGCTGTGTCCTCTGTACTTTGCTTGCTGGGACAACATAGTGAGCAAAGCCATTTCCTTTGATTATAAAGATTTTACATGGAATTTTTGACCTTCAAAATAGTTTCCTAAGAGCCTTGAGAAACTTTTTATTGGAACTGTCCTAAGAATATATAAATTTTTTCTGTCTTATTCCTCTAAAATGAAGATAGCTTCATTTTATGATTTTTTTGGATTACAAAAGTGATACTATAAGCAGTTAAAACTTTCTGAAAAGTATAAGAAAGGAAATATAATCTAAAATCCTGCCGTGCACAGAGAAAGAACTGCTATATGTTCATATACACACATATAATTTTAATAGACATAGAATTATGCCCTACATGCTGTTTTGTGTCCTCAGCAGTAAATTATAGGCTTATATGAAATCTGAAATTTAAGCAGAGTAGGATCAGCACTTGGTTCCCTTGGCTTTTTGATGTCCTTTGATGTCCCGAGCTGCATCACACCCTACTGCCATCTTTATGATTGGCTGGTTGGAAGAGCAGCATTCAGAAGATCGCAACTCTTGGGTATGAAATGATACTAAAGAGTTGTGATCTATCGTCTTACCCGTAACTCTGGTTTCTTCCTGCAGAATCCATTTTGAATCCCCTCAGGAAAATGATTTGTCACCCCTGTCTGTGAACCACTGTGCTGTCCCTGAGGGTGGCATTCTAGGTTGGCTCCAGCAAAGCTTCAGAGTGATCAGGGAATGAACATTCTTCAATTCAGTAGCTATCTATATTCATGTATATGGTTTTTTGAAAATAGGTAATGTATTGATCCTGGGAGCCAGAGTGTCTTCAAGGGGCACTCTTTGGAGCCCCAGTTGAGTGGATATCACTAGTGGGCTAGAAAAAAACAGTCAAAGAAAGTGACTCAATTCTGTTAGTTGACAAGCAGCCTAGCCCAGAGATATGATTTTACTGCAATGGTTTTCATCTAAAGAAAGACACATGAGAACTTTCAAACACAGGTTATGTTTTTCCCAGGTGGGAAGTTTTGCATTTGCAATCTTAAGTGTGTGCCCCTTCTGATTTCAAATAAATTCACACTTACCTTTCTGTCTTGGGAGCGAAGATATAATTTTGATTTTCCATGCTATCATTTTATTTAAATTATTTCAGGTCTAAGAGATTTTTGTTATTTTTTAATGTTATCTGAGCACTTTTTTATATTCTAAAAGATAGAGGCTATTATCAGATAAATATATTCATTTGATTAAAATTATTTAGATAAATTATTAATGTTTGTTTGTTTTCAAATGACTTATTTTTCATCCATTTTGCAACTATCTTGTATGTTATTTCTTAACATGTCAAAATCTATTATGTAAAAATCTTTTCAGATTTCTGGAAGGTATACGGTTTGGTTTTATAGAAATTGTATTGTTTCAGTATGAATAAAGATGAGAAAGAATATGATGAACAGTTAACTAAAATGTGTTGTTAAAAGAAAAATGAGGTAGAAATAGTTGGGAAATGTTTGGATTTGAAATTATTCAAGTATAATCTTTTCAGAAACAAAACCAATGAATGTAGGGCAAAACAAGTTTGGTTGCATGTGATTTTGTTTTGTTTTTGTATATGCTTTTTGAATAATCCATTTGATAAAGCTTGAATGGAAAAAATAAAGCTGTTTTTATCTGCAGTGGCTCTGGCTTAATTACTTAAAAGACATATATTTTGATCTTTCAATGACATTTCACCTGCAGGTAATACGTAGCAAACAGAGTTATAACATGGCCTGTACAAATCATAAAATTTAATGTTCTGTAACTGGAGTTCCAAACAAGTTGGTTACCTAAATCAAAGTATGGTTTATGGTGTATTCCTCTCTCAGAGAGTGAACTATATTTCACTCTAAGCAAAAGCTCTGGACTTTTGCAAGATAAAGACTAGATATTTTTTTACCCAAAGAGATTGTAAATAGGAAACTATTAAGTAGCAAACTCAAATATAATTTCTCTTATAAAGACTTATTTAGAGAGACATTTTGAAAAAATACTTCTTAAAATGTGCTTTAATTGTTCATAATGGTTCACAATGGATTTATGCAATACGTTTTCTAGTGTTTTCTTATAATAAAGTGGGTCCTGGTAGGTTGACGAGAAATTGAATCCTATTTCTAAGTGATTTAAATACTACAGAATGGAAATATTTTTATTATTTTTCTTAATTGAAATGGACAGTGTTAGACAATATGGAAAATAATACTGATGAAAATAAAAATTACTTTTAATCCTATCGCTACTATTGACTGCCATTCGCATTTTTGTATTTTCCTTTCTCCAAATTTTTTCTATCTATAAAAATGTACATGTCTTGTGTTTAAAGAAAAATGGAATCATATTATGTATCTTATTTCTATTTTTATCTATTTAATATATTATGACCATCTTAATATGACCATGAAAATAAATGAGGAAGAACATAATCTTTTTAATGCCTGCATAATATTCAACTCTTAACCATCGTTTGAGAAAAAGGGCTAAAGACTTTGCAGCCCTTTCTTACGGATAATATGAGTTGTAATTAATCAGCATTAGTAGTTTCTTACCGGTTCTCTGTAACAGCTGGTACAATAGATTGAATGTTTCATGTCTTCCCAAAATTCATACACTGAAATTCTTACACCCACTGTGACAGTGTTAGGGTATAGCCTCCTGAGTGGGTTTGAGCCCTTAGGAAAGAGGCCTAGACAGCTTCCTTGCCGCTTAAACCTTTTGCAGACACAGTAAAAAGGCACCATCTGTGACCCAAAAAGCAGGCCCTTATCAGACACCAAATCTGTCACCTTGATCTTGAACTTTACAGCTCCAGAATTGTGAGAAATAAATTTCTGTTGTTTTAAGGTCACCAATCTATAGAATTGTCATGGCAACCTGAATGACATTCTTATCCCTAGTTTCCTCTGCCTTTCACCAGATAATAAGCATTTTCTCCTTACCTGAAGATTCAGGGAGCATGGTGCTTTTAAAATTATCGTCCCTTCTACTAGATATTTTCTGGGAGACCAACGCTACTGTGTTCACAGTTTGCATGCCTCTGAAATTTCCAATTAGAAATGTTCTTTTTAAAAGTTTACGGGTCATTTACAGTAAATTTACTGACTGTAGAGCAGAGGTCTTTAAAATGGGTTTATTAGAAAGGTTTACTAGAAAGGATGCATAACCATGTATTACTAACTTAGCTAGGATTTTTACGTTTTACAATGTATTTATTGGCTGTTTATTTTGATATTCAAGTAAAATTGCATCCAGTTAGTTGTCACAATTAGTCTCTTCAACCCAGTCCTATCCAGAAAGAATTGTCCTATGAACTACTTCAATGAGACCAAGAATTAAAACGTCTAAATATATTTTATTTCCCCAATTTTTATTATTTTGGAGCAGCGGTTCTCAACCTTCCTAATGCTGTGGCCCTTTAATACAGTTCCTATGGGTTGTGACCCAAAGGTCGAGAACCAGTTTTAGAGCTTACAGATACAGGTAGCTCGTTTTCCTCCTCCTATCTCTTCATCCTCAACATAAAGAATCCCAAATAAAAAGCTGGGATAGCACATCTTCCTGTTACATGGCATTTGTGACATCGCTCAGTGATTCAGGCACCTTAAGAGGGGTATCCTTCACTTGTCAGGCTGCTCAATGAATCCTCTGAGTAGCAAAAATATTTTTTCTTTGATCATTAACATCTGGTTAAATGGTTTTTTAATTTTATTTATTTTAATATTAGAAGCTAGAGCAATTACAAGAAAAAGATAAAAATGCATTCATATTCAATAATGTGGTTTTTGATTGAATTTTTTTCTGAATTTTAATTTTTTAGGCTTGTCAGTCTGTGCCAGGGTCTTAAAAATCATTTAACATAGGGCTTTTTTATTTAATTAGTGTTAAATGAAAGCTCATGAATACTTCATGAAGTCCAATTCATCACACTTTGTTAATTCAGTATTCAGTGAGTCTGAATAGCATCTCTCCTCTAATGGAGCTTTTTGATCACGGAACAAGAAAAACAGCTTTTTAAGTTTGCGAATTCAGAGCTTAAGGCTTTTAGCTCAGTTGAATGTAGACAGTTCTGCGTGATTTGTCCAGCATATTTTTAAATATCGAGAGCTGGCCAGACTGTAATTTGTAAGATAACTGTTGCTTATGTGAGTTATTTCAAAGGAAATGTGTGGGGTGTATGTATGAATGTGGGCTTAATTAAAGCTCCCTAGTAATAGTATGATTTATTGTCAGTTTTGATTCAAATAATCAACTCAATAAAGGGTTTGGATTTTTTAACCTTATTGTAGGAGTCACACAAATTAATAAGACCGCCCTGTCCAGTAACATAGCCATTAGCCACATGTATCTGTTTAATTAAAATTTAAATTTAGTGCCTCAGCCTTACTACATCCAAGTGCTCACTAGCCACTTGCAACCCATGGCTACTGGATTAGTTTTCTAGAGCTGCTTGGGTAAAACAAAAATTTATGTTCTCCAAATTTGAAAGGTGGAAGTCTGGAGTCAAGGTGTCAGCAGGGCCACACGCTCTCTGAAGCATCCACACAACTCCACCTGCCTCCTCCTTGCTTCAGTTGGTGCCAATAATCCTTGTTCCTTGGTTTGCAGCTGCATCACTTCCAGTTTCTGCCTCAGTGTTCATATGACCATTCTCTGTTTCTGTGTCATCTTATAAGGACACTGGTCATATTGTGCGCAGGGGTGTCAACCTGCAGCCCATGGGCCACGTGCAGATTATTTGAGGACCGGTTTGCTTATCTGAAGTGGCGGATATTCCAAAAAGTATGCACAGACCTTTTCTTTTGCTCATCAGCTTTCGTTAGTGTTCGTGCATTTAACATGTGGCCCAGGACAACTCTTTTTCCAACATGTGGCAGAAAAGAAAAAAGGTTGGACACCCTTGATTTGAGTATGACCTCACTTTAATACATCTGCAAAGACCCTAATACCAATAAGGTATTTAGGGTTAGGACCCACCTGTTTCTTGCAGGCACTTGCTTCAACCACGAGGGTGCCATATTGAACAGTGTAGCGATAGAATATTTCCATCATCATAGTATGTGCTGTTTGGCAATTTAAGAAATCAGAACGTGGAGCTCTGATACATGTTTAGGTTCTAAATAGTAAAGCACGAGTGGAATGCTTGTGGCAACTTTGACCCTTTGTGTTTTCTCGTTGTATGTAATTTCCATTGTGCAATCTGGTTTCATCTTGAAGTTCAGGTGTGTGTGGTGACTCATGACTATCTGCTTTCTACAGTAACTGTCATGTCCTTACATTATGATTTACAGTTCAGCTGTATACAGACAAGGGGATTCCTTAAGGAATAATTTGGCTGAAAGATTAATTCAGAAATATTTACATAGGATTCCTGCTATTTTATATTGATTTTTAAATATTTTATCTTAAATTTTCTTCCAGGTTACTTGTTACTCTAGTTACATGTTTATTGTAATCAAATAGAAAATAAATCTTTATAAATGTATCAGTAAAAATCTCTTTATCGATAGGAGTAAAAGGATTTTAATTCATCTCTCAAAAGAAGTCTACCCCCAAATCTGCAGCAATTTAACTCTGCACTGTGGCTGAAGTCCCAGCTACATGGAGGCTGAGACAAGAGAATCACTTGAACCCAAGAGTTTGAGGTTGCTGTGAGCTAAGATGCCACGGTACTCTGCCAAAGGGTGATCAAGTGAGAGACTGTCTCAAAAAAAAAAAAGTGGGACAAGATAAATCCTCCCCATGTCTCTTGTACTATTTAACATAGAGCTGGTAGATAACTCACAAGAGTAAGAAAGCCTAGCCTTTTAAAGTTTTTTTATTTCTTTACTGTTATAATTTTTAGGGTTATTTTTCCTAGTGTTTCTAGCCTACTGGCCTACTTCTAACCCAAACCGCGTGTCAGTGTTCTCAAGGTAGGAGATCTTAAAGGCGTTTCAGCAGGGGCATGTTAGTTAGATTTGGAAAGGTTAGGACCTCTTTACCAAAAATTGGTTGCAGACCTCGGCCTCCTGCCCCCTTCCAGTGGAGTCTGCTCTTCCAGTGGAGAGCTGAAGGAGCCCCCTATGGCAGGCAGTGGCTGTGGCTGTGGCAGTTCTACACAAGCGTTGGGGGTGACACCTACAGAAAGTAAGAATGACTAGCTCTAGTCTTCTGATTTTCCGCCTATTGTTGAGACCACATTATAATTTAGTTAATACCCTTACACGTGTTATTTCCCTGTGACGGCCAGGAAAATAATCAGTGTATGGCCAACTGTATATAATTAAGTCTTCTGTGTCTATAGCAGCTGGTGGTTATGCTTAGCATAATGAATATTTCAAAGTCACTAACGATTCTGGTGGAAAGGTTTGGAAATAAAGGAACCCAGTTTAGGGGGGAAATCTGGAGACCCGTCCGACCTTATTATAATGGACGCGTTATTCATTTCTATTACGCATGTATTGCTTTCGTGTAGAGATACAGAAACTGTCGCATGTCAGCATTATCGGTGTGACAATTGTGGACCTCACTTATCTGCAGGCTGCTTATCTGGCCACTTCACCATCTGGAACATTGAGACAGAGTATCAGAATGGAAGGCAAAAAGGATGGAAACACAACTGCCTGTCAGCCCCTAGAATGGGCTGCCATCCACACACTCAAACACCTGCTTTGCTCCTCGGAGAGCCAGGTGGGCCGTGCAGTGTAGGCAAAAAGAGCACTGGCCTTCCAGATACATCTCTGAAGAAATTTTTAGGGCCAGAATAAAAGGGAAAAGTGAACATGAAATGCCATGCCAGTGGAAGGGTGCAGGTCATGTCCTGGCCAGCTTTCACCCCATGCATAGCCGACAATCTTTCACACCGCCAACAGCACATGTGCCCTGTGGACAATGGTGGGTGGGATCCGCGGATGTCAGAGCTGTAGCTACCCTCTGACCACCTTCCACCAGCAATTGCATCCTGTTACTAACCTTAGTAAGTTAAACAAAGTGGGGGGAACCTGGACTTGAAAGGCAAACCAGACTGGGATCAAGTCCCAGAATCACTTACTAATTGAGTGACCTTGGGCAAGGGCCATAAGGTCAACCAACCTCAGTTCCCTCCTCTGGAGCCATGAGTTGGGCAGGCTGGTAGGAGACTATGAGATTTGCCGGTGTGGACGGCTTGGCATCTGGTGACCTTGCGGCCCTAATGATTTCTCCAGCCCAGTGCACCTTGCCCAAAGTAGTTATCTACCAAAAAAGAAATTCAATAAAAACTCAAGTTTTAAAAAACATTACAGGAAATTCCAAGGCTTGGAATTCTAAACATCTCAACAGCCCCTGAGCCCACAGTAGTGTCAGGCCTATTGGATAGTTGTCGTTGGTGTAATAATGCTGAATTATCTGGTATAATGCAATTTAAATATGTTATAAACTAATAACAAGTTTCTATTACTGGATGAATTATTATAATCCGCAGAATGCACAATTTTAGGAAGAAATCAAGACTGTGGAACGAGAATCCATTTTACATACTCATTCAGAAAGAACACCCTACCGTTAGAAGGGTAAAAACTCTCTGATGTCTGCCTTTCTCTAACAGAATGTGGATAAACAATTATTCATAGGAACTCGCTGAGTGAGCCTCACTCCAGTGGGGCCGCCATTCAGGATTTCCTTAGTATAATGGGGGAATGAAACGGGTTTGGGGCCTCAGTACAATTATGCGCATTTTTGTTTGCTTTGTTTGAGACAAAACCAAACAACAGGATATCTGGAAAACCAGCAGCACTTCTTGAATTCTGCTGATGGCTGCACTCAGCAGGTCTGAATTGAGTTACAGCTGAACTGATAATGACCAGACTGTTCTCGTCCTGCCCCCAACCACTCTGGCTTTTCTTTCTCCAACTGCACCATTTCTGTGCATGAAGGCAGATTCTGGAGGAGCCATCACATCTTAAAATAGGCTTTTCACGGAGCCACACAGGATAGCTGAAAACCATCATCAAATAGATTAGGAAATCAAAGGCGAGGGTTTTGGAATGGAAACAGTGACATTGTGGTGTACTCCGGGATGCTGCCTATGTGGGGAAGTGAGGTGGAAGATAAATACTTGGAAATAGATCTGTAACTTTCACACAGACACACGCAAAAAGGTAATATATTCAAATAGCAGTGTTCTGCAGTCTCATTCAAAATGAAAAGCGAATGCCCCCGTGTGCGTGGCTGTGCGTCTGCAGGAGCTTGGCGTGCGCTGGATGTCCCAGGCATCGTCAGGAACGCTGCTCCCAGACCCCCATGGAAGCCTGTTGGGACCACAGCGGTGACTCTGCTGTCCAAGAGAGCCTTGAACCAGCTCAGGCCTCGCAGAGGACACCGGCTGTGACCGGACCTTGACTGACAGTAAGTGATTGTGCCTGCCTTGGTGTTGAGAGCGATGTTTGCTCAGTGAACTCTCTGTCCCCTTCCCTCCTACTGCCCTTTTCTGAAAGCCACCAGGGGGCAGAAGAAGCTTCTTTGCCTTTTTTAAAATACACAAAGACTGGTAAACCCTTTTTTGGTCCATCTGGCCAATGTTTTTGACATAGATTATATTTTCCATATCACTGATTTTTTTCAGATTTGGGTTGTCTGTGAATTAATTCTTCCTTCTGCAACTAAGGCAGTGGTGAGAGTGACATCTTCTTATATGCAGCAATTTCTGGCGATTATGTGACCCCATGCCCGACACAGCAGCTCAGTCCCGTGTCACTCTCTGCCTGCCTGGCCTCTCTGGGAAGTCAGCCCTTGATACCTTTCCTTTGGGTTATGGGAGTAGCCTTTACCCCACCCCCCTACAACCCCCCCTCCCCTCGCCGCAATGTGACACAGGTGTGGCAGGTTCACGTGCTCGTGTGGCAGCCAGCTGATGTGTCTCCCAGCCCGACCTCAGGCAGTTCCTCAGGGCCGGCCTGGTGAGGTCTAAACTACCCCACCTGGCCTGCCCCAACATATTTTTAAACTGTTCTCCTATACAGGCAGTCCCCGAGTTACAAACATCTGACTTATGCACAACTCGCACTTAGGAATCCCCGAATTACAAACATCTGACTGACATGCAACTCACACTTATAGCCAGGAGCTACTCCAGGTAATAGGTAAATGTACCTGTTCATTTGTACATTTGTACAAATTCAACTTCCGAACGAGCTCCCAGAGCCTACCGTGTTTACAACCAGGGACTGCCTGTTTCACCCTTCCATAAACGCCAGGCTCAGCTCCCTGTCCTGTTGCTTGATCTTCACGGGGGCCGTTTCCTCCACAATCAGCCCCAACGCTTCAGGGGTCAGGTGCTACTCCTGCTCAGCACCTCTCTACAATACCAAGCCCCTTCTTCCTTTGGCATTTCTTTTATAAGGTTCTAAAAACACAAGTGGAGGCATGTGGTCTTGGTCAAGTAAGCCCAGGATCAGACTCACCTGAGAAACGTTCTAGAGGAAGTAGGTGTGTCTTATGTGAGTGCTGAGAGCCCAGGACCTGAGAGCCGGCCGGGTCTCAGAGTTCCTCAGCACGCCGTGGGAAGGTGTAGGAAGCATTTTTCAGAATTGAGTCCAAACTGGACCGTATTGAACTTTTCAGGCTCTTAGTATGTTAAGAACAATAGAAACATTTGTAAAAGAGAGTTGTACACTTGCGGTATGCCTATGAGTTTCACTTTATAATAGAAGAGTCCCCCCCCGTCTGCTTCTGAATGTCCAGTTACTAAGATGGTCTGTAAGAAATGCAGCCTCTGTGCATTCGCCTGAAGCAAACGGACCGGTGGGCGTCAGCAGGCTGAGCAGGTGCATGGGGCATGTTCCCGAGGTGAAGATTATGCTTGTGGGGATATTTGTCCCCAGGCAGGTACCTTCGTGGTCACCTGCTGCCAAATGAACAGCCAGAGAAAAGACCAAATAAAGGACCTTGTGAGCAACGGCGGCGGGGCGACAGGCCTCCAAGCGGGAAGGGCACATGTGAGGGGGAATTGTCTGGGGACACCGGCTGTTGGTAGAAAGAACAGTCACTTTGCATAATGAATTCCTGGCCTAATGGGTATGCAGATCCCAGCACTTGTGCCAGGGCTGTTTTGGGTTTAGTGCCCACACACCAGAAAAAATAGAATGCAACAATGTGAATCGAAAATTCTTAAAGGATCAGTGTAATCCCTATTTAATTTGGACTTTTCCTCCTAAATTCATTTTGAGACTGGTAAGGCATTCTAGTAATGGATACAAAGGCAGTTTCACACATGCTGAACACACTTCTCCCTGGGAATAGACTACTTGCCCCTAATTGAGATCCTCAAGGAGGCAGAAACCTTTGCAAATAAACCCCTGCAAGTGCAGGGAAGAGCTCCCCTCACCATCCAAGGACAGTCGCGACAGCACTTCGCCTTCCCTCCAGGCTGACACATAATTGTGAGGATTTCGTTGCTATTCTGTTTGACTTGCTCTTAAATTCTGTTAGCATTTCTCACATTTCATGAGACCACTACCTTTCCTTGAAGCTAGCAAAGCTTTCAAGAGATGTGCTGTTCGTGTCATTTGGATTGTGACCTGTTACGGAGAGGACGTGCCCATTCCTGCTAGCCGGCAGGGAGGGCCGGCACCAGGGTCCGCTGTGGCAAAACCAGCACGCCTTGGGACCGCAGTCGGACACCTCTCCCAGAGGCCTGGGGCTCTCAGCCTGCTCGCTGTTTGAAAACTCTGCACAATCCAAGTCTCTTTCTCTTTCACACACATACATACACACTTCATTCATTCATTTCTTGATTGACATTTTCATCCTACGACTTTCTGAGCACCGAATCTCTGCCAAGTGTTATGCTTGCCGCCGAGGTGAATGAGACAGATTGGAATTGCATTCTAGAGAGAAAGACAGACAATTTCCAAGAACAGGAACACACCAGGAAGCATGTTAGATCGTGTTCAGTGACACGAAAGCCCACTTAGGCAGCGTGGCCTAGGGAGGCATTTTTGAAGCAGTGGCAACAAATGCGTGCTGAGAGGCTGGAACCTCGGCTGCAGGAACACGTGAGGTCACTAGGGGTTCAGAGGTGGCACAACGTTGTTCAGAGTCTCAGAGGATGGACCCAAACTGAGCGGGAGTGAGAACCGGTCTAAGATGACAGAAGAAATCCTGTGATTATTCTTGGGAAGGACATTTTCTCTCAGATTTAGTGGAATCAAAGAGGTTTCCTGAGAGCATTGATCTTTGACCTTAAATTGATTTTAGGGAAGAAAGAGGGTCAGAGCCTTCCGGGCAGAGGAGGCAGAAAATAGGGCATGTCTCGGGGACCAGCCCGCGGTGTCATCTGGCTGAAATTCGGAGAACCGGAAGGAAGGCACGAACGCTCCAGCTGGGCAGGCCAAGCAGGCGGCTGGCAGGGGGTCCCCTTGCGCAGGTGGCGCGCCTTCTCTGCAGCCCCAGACATAACTGTGAGCGGTGGTGCACGGTGGGAAGGCCTTCCCACCATCTCTCCTTCTGGACCACGGAGGAGCCACCTCTCGCCTCCCCAGAGGGAAATGGCCCAGGGTGACTTTTTCCCATTAGCTAAGATGGCTTGTTGCTTTCACCAGAGGCCCAGGGAGGAAAGTAGGTGAATCCTATGGCTGAAGGGGAGGCCGGCGGAAACACAGAGGCTCCCCAGGGGCGGATGGTCCCCGCCAGCTCACAGCTGGACCGGGGGCCTTTCTCTGCCGTGGGCACGAGTTCATCTTCTCACCGCCACGTCACTTCTCCTAGCCTTGCCTTTCTTCTTAGCCCCGCTCATGCCTCACACCTTCTTTCAAGCCATCTGTAGTTTAAATCTTTCCAGATCCCACATGTCCTACCTGTATCCGCATGCACTTCTAGCTCTTATAATCAAATGCAACTCTTGTGGCGTCCTCACTCAAGTCCAGGGGAATGACCACCAAGGGCAGGTGGTGGCTACTGACCATAGGCAGAGAAGAGCTCGGAGGCAAGATGGGGATGCGGAGTTGGTGTGCGACTCGGCAAGTGCCTCTAAGATTTCTGCGTCTCATCCACAAACCACACCGCCCTTCCTCTCTTTCCCAAGTCTGACATTTGACTATGGTCACAAGCCTCACTGCTAAGTTTTGAGCCTGGTAGTAGATGAGGTGGCCCTGCCAGATCTCAGCGGCTGTGCATGTCAGCGGCCAACAGCTGCCCCCTGGGCTAGAGCCCTGCCCTGGGCTCGCCTCAGAGATGCCTGACCCACACCTGAGCACCCACCCCTGCCATCCTGGGAGCAGCTCGCAGCCAAGGTCCAAGGAGAGGACAAAGGGCCACTCTGTCTCCCCCAGGTGAGTCCAAGTCGGCAGTGCTACGTCAGCAGCTGAGCTCCGTACAGGGCCAGGCTGAGAACACAGCCTCGCTCACCGCCCTCCCCAGCTCCGTCCTCATCCCCTAGCTCCCCTTTTCCTGAGAGGGCCCTAAGTACATCCCTTGCCCGTCCCTGGATGGTTTCACATCAGGAAATCTGACCTACGATGAGCATGTTCCTCTCCTATATGTGCAGTTTTTCATTTTTATATTAAATACACGTATGACTCTCAGCAGGCTCGATATACACTTGGGTGTGGTTAGTAAATTGTTAAGTCACACTAACCATTTTGAAATCTGTGGGTCGTCTTGTCAGATAAGTTGGCAATTGTTTTTCCCTCGTGATGTGGCTGGACAAAGAGCCAGTTCCAGGAGCAGAGTGCTAGTGTCATCAGAATCATTTTTAGTCCGTGTGTGCGTACAGCCCCTTTTAAGTTACTTATTCTGTAAGGATTTATCTAGTCAAAAGTATAAATCCACTAACCTGGGGGTGAACTCAGAACTCTTACGTCATTTACACCTGATGGTCTAATATCTTGGCAGCTTGTGGGAGCCAGTGCCAACCTTTCTATTAAAAATTAGCGACTGTAATTCCTCCCATTTTTCAAATGGGAGAAAAACATTTTGACAAATTAACATAAATAGAATTTTAATTTCCAGTACTTCCTGCTTTACACCAATGGGGCACCTTGGCATCTTTGCTTTGGGGATGACAGGTGAATGAACGTGCATTTCAGATGGACGTTACATGACACAAAGAAGTTCATGGCAAATGACTACACGACTTGCTCAAGGTCAAGAGAACTGTATGTTTTCATTCCCAAGTCATGTTCAGAAGTGGCAGGGCCAGGTGTGGTGGTGTACCCCTGTACTGCCACCTACTCAGGAGACTCAGGTGGGAGAACCTTCTGAGCCCAGGAATCCGAATCCAGCCTAAGCAACACAGTGAGATGCTGTCTCTTTTTAAAAACTTGGTAGGCAACAATGTATATATACTTCAAAATATCATGTCGTATGTGATACATCCATTCAGTTTTATTTGTCAATTAAAAGATAATTTAAAAAGGCGGCACCTGTGGCTCATCGAGTTGGGCGCCGGCCCCATATACCGAAGGTGGCAGGTTCAAACCCAGCCTCGGCCAAACTGCATAACAGAAAAATAGCCGGGCGTTGTGGCAGGCGCCTGTAGTCCCAGCTACTAGGGAGGCTGAGGCAAGAGAATCACCTAAGCCGGAGTTGGAGGTTGTTGTGAACTGTGTGACGCCACGGCACTCTACCGAGGGCAAGTGAGACTCTGTCTCTACAAAAAAATAAATAAATAGTAAAAAAGAAAGAAAAATATTTACTTGGATGAATATCAAGAACATACTACATGTTTGAATAAAGTTTTGCGAAAAGGCAAAAAGTGATTGGCACTCCTAGGTATATACTCTATTAAAATGCCTTTATATACGCTCGAAAAAATATGTAAAAGAATGCTTCTAAAAACATTATCTGGAAGCCAGATGTGGTGGCTCACACTTGTAATGCTTGAACTCCGGGAGGCTGAGGTGGTGGATAGCCTGAGCTCAGGAGTTTGAGACTAGCCTGAGCAAGAGTGAGACCCGTTTTCTACTAAAAATAGAAAATCTAGCCGGGTGTAGGTGGTCGGTGCCAGTAGTCCCAACAACTTGGGAAGCTGAAGTAAGAGGATCTCTTGAGTTCATGAGTTTAAGGTTGCCGTGAGCTATGACACCACAGCACTCAACCCCAGGACAACTGAGTGAGACTTAGTCTCAAAAAAAAAAAAAAAGACAAAAAATAAAAACAAAACATTATTTGCAACAGGCAGCAATATGGAAATGACTAAAATGTCCATATACAGCAGAATGGCTACATGGTGGCAGTTACAGGATGAAATTCAACTGAGTTGGAGTTCAAAAACTTGTCATCTTGTCGCCGCCTATGGCTCAAGGGAGTAGGGCACCGGCCCCAAATACTGGAGGTGGTGGGTTCAAACCCAGCCCCCACCAAAAAAAAAAAAAAAAACAAACTGCCGAAAAAAACCTGTCATCTCCAGAGCAAAGATGCTCAAGGTGTCCCATGGGTGTACGGCAATGACAATGAATGACAAACAGCCACATGCAACAGCCCGGTAAGTCTCACAGGGGCAATGCTGAGCCAGAAGATCCAGACACAGATGAAGACACGCGGTGTGGTTCCTCTTGTGTACAGTTCAGAAAGAGGCCAGCTCACCTATAGGGCTAGAGTCTAAGCAGAGACGCCCCTGGTGGCTGCCAGCCGGATGCTGGTCTCCGGCCCCTCACAGGCCTCCGTGCAGGACTCACGGGTATAGTCTCTGTGCAGAGATTCATGGGGCTTGTCCACTTGTGTTTTGCACATTTTTCTGCAGGTATATGATCTATTTTTAAAAGATTACTCTTTTAAAAAGTGACCAAAATCAGGAGGTGCCTGTGGCTCAAAGGAGTAGAGTGCTGGCCCCATATGCTGGAGGTGGTGGGTTCAAACCCAGCCACGGCCAAAAACTGCAAAAAAAAAAAAAGTGACCCAAATCAAATATTTCCCCAAATGTTGGCTGGAAATTTAGATAGGAGCACATTCCCGAGGTGGTTGGGGGTGGAGGACCCAGCACTCCCCCTGTTTGTTAGCTGGGCTGCTGCCGGGTCGCAGTGGAGCCTGAGCCCATCTGGCTTTCACCCCGTTTGCCTCCACTTCGTGTTTGTGGCCCTTCCTGTTTGTGCCCACTCACTCATCCGCCCATAATGTCCTCTGAGGAGGAGGTGGGGCACTGAGTGAAACAGTGAGGGGTGGAGAGGCAGGTAGAGGGCTCAGAACCAGCACTGAGATCGGGCTCAATGCCTGGCCCTGTCCTCATTGGCCAAGGTTCAAGGAGAGGCCTCCTGTTGCAAAATTCCTAGAGCACAGAGGGCCATTAAACCCCGTTGCTTGAGGCCAGGGTACTGTGGCTCCTGCCTGTAATCTCAGCTCTTTGGGAGGCTGAGGGAGGAGGATCACTTAAGGCCAGGAGTTTTAAACCAGCCTGGGCAACATAGGGAGACCCCATCTCTACAAAAATAAAAAATGCACTTAAAAAGTTAACCAGGGCTCGCCGTTTGTAGCACAGTGGTTACGGCGCCAGCCACATACACCAAGGTTGGCGGGTTCTAACCCTGCTGGACCAGCTAAAACAATGACAACTGCAACCAAAAAATAGCCTGGCATTGTGGTGAGTGCTTTAGTCCCAACTACTTGGGAGACTGAGGCAAAAGAATTGCTTGAGCCCATGAGTTTGAGGTTGCTGTGAGCCACAGCACTTTGCTGAGGGTGACATGGTGAGACTCTGTCTCAAAAAAAAAAAGTTATCCAGGTGTGATGCCTATAGTTCCAGCCACCTGTGAGGCTGAGGCAGGAGGATCACTTTAGCCAAGGACCTTGAGGTTGCTGTGAGCCAGGCTGAGGCCACAGAACTCCAGCCTGAGCAACAGAATGAGATTGTCTCAATTTTTTAAAAAGTGTGGAAATGTGGGCAGCGCCTGTGGTTCATTGGGTAGGGCGCTGGTCCCATATACCGAAGGTGGCGGTTCAAACCCGGCCTCGGCCGAATTGCAAAACAGAAAAATAGCCGGGTGTTGTGGCGGGCACCTGTAGTCCCAGCTACTTGGGAGGCTGAGGCAAGAGAATCGCCTAAGCCCAGGAGTTGGAGGCTGCTGTGAGCTGTGACTCCACAGCACTCTACCGAGGGTGATAAAGTGAGACTCTGTCTCTACAAAAAAAAAAAAAAAGTATGGAAATGTAATAGTCAAGGTAATTGGTTTATGTGATAATTTTTTTTTAAACTCCAAATATCCATTTTCTATAAACTGTGGCTTTTGTTCCCAACCACCCTCCTTACCACTGTAAGCAGAAAACTGGAAAATCCTGACCTATCTTCTGACATTGGGGGGTGTGAAGCCTCTCTCTGCTCAGTCTTCCTCAATCGGGGTCCGCACTGCAGTAGGCAGGGCAGGCATCTCGTGGGCACAGTGCACACCCCTCTCCAGACGCTCTCCCTGGTATCTTGCCACCTCCTCTACTGTGTGCTCTGGGTGGAATGCGTGTCCCAGAATCCCCCTGCCCCAGGGTTGGGAGGGGTTTAGGTCATGGGGACTCCGCCCTCCTGAATACATTGTTATAAAAGGGTTTGGTGGGGGGTGATTGGCTCCTTAATTTTGTGCATCTGCCTTCTGCCACAGGAGAACACAGCATTCCAGGTGCCTTATCTTGGACTTCCCAGCCTCTAGACAGGGGTCGTCAAACTACAGCCCACGGGCCACATGCCGTGGTGTGAACTGTATTTGTTCCCATTTTGTGTTTTACTTCAAAATAAGATTTGGCAGTGTGCATAGGAATTTGGTCATAGTTTGTTTGTTTTTAAACTATAGTCCGGCCCTCCAACGGTCTGAGGGACAGTGAATTGGCCCCCTATTTAAAAAGTGTGAAGACGCCTGCTAGAACTATGAGCAACACAATTTTATCAATTGCTCAGTCTCAAGTACTCTGTGGCAGTAGCATAGATGGGCTGAGACAAGGTGGTCCCATCTTAAATACAAATGTGACAGGCCAGGTCTTGTGTGGGGGAGGACGGTCAATCTAGCATATCATCAGCATTAGGTGACCCAGGCCTGCTGGGGATAAGACACCTTGTGATGCGCTTCAGCTAATAAATCTGGTACCAGCACCTCATTTCTCAGGGAGTTTTAGGAGCACGAGTTCTCAAGACTCCTGGGGCACAGCCTTACAGATGCCATTGACTTTAATAAGAGACATGTGATAGACACCGTATGCTGTGTTTGGAAATGCATGGCCGGACCCCTGTATTATCTCCAAGGGAAAGAGGTCTTTTACTACCCTTGGAGAAGGTCGAGAGAATCAAAAGCAAATGTGTCTCCGTCGTGTGCAGGCCTATATAGAGCCAGTTGAAAAACCCTCAACTTTGCAAATTTTAATTATGTGTGAGAGGTCAGGGGTAGTTAGTATAATTGAAATGTAAACTTGTAGATGGGTCCATTAAAGACAGAATGCTCAGGACTGGGATAATTTTTGCACATTATGTTCTTTCTTCCCCGTTGTGGCTGAGAAACATCAACTTTATCACCAAACTATGTTCTGCAGAGGGACAGCTAATTCCACATTCAGCTGACAAAATATTGTATGCTCCTAAGGTGGCATGAATTTTCAACTTTGAAAATATACTAAAAAATGTCTTATATTTCACCTCCATGACTTGTAATCATTGCTTTGCAGCTGGGGAAAGTCCATGGGTTTTTTTTTTAATACGGTAAGGAGGCACAGCTGGCCCGCTAGCCACAGCGGCAGACTTGCACTGACTTTCTAAGAAGTGCTTTTGCCTGAAGCCCCCGTGACAAACATATTTTATCTTGCAAAAGGATGAGCTGAGAGTCCCCTGCTGGCTGTGACCCGGAAGTGGAGTGCTGCTCATGAGCCAGCCCAGGATTCCTGCCTGTCTTTTGCACATCTGAGCTGTAAAGTTTTAGCCAAAGTCCGGGAGGGTTTGGGGCTCTGCTCAGGGCAAAATAATTGGCTGCTTATCTGCGTGGAATAGTTTAATAAGTACTCCTTTGCTCTAGCAATGGTGGCCTGATTTCTACGTACCTTCTTGAGCAGTGTCATCCACTGTCGGGGCCACTTGTCATTCCACCCAGACCTGCCACCTTGCTCCCACTTTCCCGTCGAGCTCCTTGGCTGCAGCACGGCCCTCCAGGCCAGCTCCGCTCCTGTTCCATAACCAATGCCGGTTGCTCCGTTACCTGCACCTGCAGCCTCAGGTTGCAACTACCTCTTCGCTCCGTCAACTTCACCTCCACAGTAGATCCATTCCTTGCCGTGGCGTCCGTCCTCCGCCCGGTAGCTCTCAGCTCCGTGACCGAGGCAGCCTCCTTACGGATCTCTCTAGCTGCCATCGTTGTCTCCAATCCAGCTGATGCTTTGCTAAATAATAGGAAAAGGACATCTTTCTAAGATAAGATAATTCTCTCTTTGCCCTTTTATCAACTCCAGATATTTTTTTGACAGAGTCAGAAATACTGTACAATTAAATGCTAAACTTACAATTTCCATCTCATACCCATCAGGATGACTACTATGAAAAAGCAGGAAGTATGAAGTGCTGGTGAAGCTGTAGAGAAACTGGAACCCTGTTCAGCATCAGTGGGAATGTTACACGGGGCAGTTCCTCGAAAAGGCAAATCTAGAACCACCCTCTGATGGAATGACTTCACTTCTCAGTATAGACCCCAAAGAATTAAAAACAGCGTCTTAAAGAGATGTCTGTGCACCCATGCTGGCGGCAGCATTACTCACAATAGCCAGGAGGTGGGGCAGCCCGGGGGCCCCCCCGGATGGATGAGTGGATGAACCAGATGGGGTATACGAGGCAACAGAATGACTTCAAAAGGAAGGACGTTCTGATGCACGCCACAGCCTGGATGAAGCTTGAGGATATAATGCTGAATGAAATAAGCCAGCGACAAAAAAGATAATACTGTATGATTGCACTTACACTACGTATATGTAGAGTTGTCAAATTCATGGGGAAAGAGAGAGGAACGGGGGTTGCCAGGGACTGGGGGAGAAGGAGAAAAGGGGAGTCATTGTTTAGTGGGTATAGAATTTTAGTTTTACAGCTGGAAGAGTTCTGGACATCGTTTCCATAACAGTGTGAATTATTTAACACGACTAAACGATATACCTAAAATGATGAAGATGTTATATGTCATGTTATACATATCCTTTACCATGATTTTAATTTTCTTTTCTTGAGTGAAGCTTATGTGATGACACAGCAGCCTGGTCATCTGTTGGGTTGTTTCATGAAGATGAATTTCAGTATTTGGCAAAAGAAGTTAACGCTGAATGTAAAACTTGCAAAATAACAAAGAATAAATTCTAAAGGGCAGAAACTTCGTCCTCAGAAGTATGAATTGGAGTCTGTATAATAATTCATAATACTTTGAAGATTATTGTAGGCAAAGGTTCTGCTATTAGTATGATCAGGGAAGAGTCCATGTGCTCTATTTGGCCCAGCGTTTCCTGCAAGTTAGGGAGCTGAGAACTCTCCTAGAATCTCAAGAAAGCACATTTTGAGAGTACATTTTGGTATTGGCACACAGAAGGATTACGAGAGTAGTTAGTACAAGAATCTGGACCGCTCTTCTGCCCATTTATCAGGAGAATTTCCATTCCCATTTCAAAGGGAGAGAAAGAATAATAAGAACCAGTGTCCAGACCATTTTAATAAATACAGAGTTCCCGAAAAGGCCTACCACTCCAGACCTTACGGCTCCTGCCAAATCCTGTAAAAATAAAGATTAAACTGTACAGAATATTTGTTTTGTTCTGATCGCTGTTATTTTGCTTTGGTAATGAGAGTCCGCAGGCATCTGGCCCGCGAGAATGCTGATGGCTCGGACTTTCGGCGCTGCCCTTCACCCACCCCTTAAAGGGCTCCCTTCTCCCTCGGCCGTGTAACACTCTCCTCTCTCTGGTCACACGCTCTGCTCTGTGCTGCTCTTGGGGAGCACGACACACGATGCACGTAGCTGGCCTTCTGCAGGGAGCAGACAGCGCCGGCGGCCACGTGGGGGTGCTGGGCCCTAGTGTGGGCAGTGCCTGGGTGTCAGCTTCCTCAGCTCTTTTAAAATGTTGTTCTCTTGGGGGCAGGACACTATTAATAGAGGGACTTCGCCCAGCAAACACAAGCAGTATAACCTCACTGAGGCTCATCATACCCTCGATGATTCTCCAACAATAAGCAAAAAATAAAATAAAAGATGAGCACTCTTGTTCTTCTGAGCTGATGCCTTTAGTCTCAGCTGTCTTCACTGTGGTGCCAAATAAACTGTCGCTATTGCTATAAGAGAAAAAAAAATTGTTCTATCAAATAATTTCAAGCTTTCAGAAAAATTGCAAGAGTAATACAAAACCACTGCGTACCTTTCAGGAAATTAAACATAGACATAATAGTATTAAGTATAAGACTTCAAATTTCACCAGTTTTCCCAGTTATGTTTTCTATGTATAGAATGTTATTTCCAGTCTAGTGCCGCTCGGTAAGTACATTTAGGCAGTGGGGACTCATTCTTTTAAATGAGGGCACACACAATTACGTTACATTGACTGCTTTTGACAAAGTCCATGTGGTAGTTCTGTCCTTCACCCAGGAAGTGCACCATATGCCTGTGCAATGGACCTATTGAGTGAGAACTTACCCTCTTCCCCCACCCTCCTTACTTAAATTTATCATTCATTTTTTTAAAAATCACCAATTAAACAAGTCAGCCCTTGCCACTTGTTTCTGCTTTTCAGCAGGAAAAAAAAGTTGGCAACTACAAAGAATGAGAGGAGACATTATCTTACGGTAACCAGTCTATACAAGTCAATTATTATTTACTCTTTAACAGGAGATGAAATTTTATGACTTTCTTTCATCAATCAAGGCTCTATAATAATTAGAAATAGCCAAAGATAAATGAGAATGTTCATTTGATTCTATGTTGTAATCTTTTGTTTTTGGCATTTCAGCCAAGGCTGGGTTTGAACCCACCACCTTCCGCATATGGGGCCGGAGCCCCACTCGCTGAGCCACAGGTGCGCCCCTATGTTGTAATCTTTTTAAAGGGGCAGCTTCACAGGGAGCAGTCACCAAGAGAGTGTCGCTCTGTGGAAATGGGGCTAAACTCGACAGGGCTAACCAAGCAACCCACAGAAAACCTGACAGACAGAGACAAGGTTCACGGGCTGAGGATGGAAGGAAGGCATCCTGGGGTCTGCGTGCGCCGTCTACCGTATGTGACACATTTGAAGCCTGAAACACCCTTTCTGCTAAGAGTCTCTGAGGCTCATGTTTGGTTCTCTAGGACTGAGCCTCCCAAAAGAGGAAGTAGTGAGTTTGTAAGAGTTTGATGGTAAAAGACAGGGTGTTGAAATTCAACAATTGTCACCATCTGTCAATTTGGCATCTCCACGGTGCCTGGAGGTGTGGATACGTGCGTATAGGCAAGTAGGGGACCCTTCTCAGGGTTTGTTTGGCCAGAGTGAATTTCTTTAGGTCGAAGAGGCCTTTGTTGAAGAGGAGTTAGTCCATCATGTGGCAGGATTCACCTTTTGAGAGCTGTGACTAAAGATTTCAAACGTTACTGACTTACAGGGATTTTTAAATGTTGGCAATGGAATCATTCAAGGTGTTCAATATCAGCTCAGAAAGAAGAATTAGCATCCGTGGGACTGTTAGTCCCCCTCCTCCCCCAGAAAAGAGAGAAATCTTTTCAATGAAAAGTTTTAAACCTATAAATCAGAGACTAATAGAATGAGCCCCTATGTGCCCACCTCAGCATGGGTACAGCCTCAGCCTTGACAACCTCAGGGCAGCTTGCTCCATTTCCCCTTATTCTGATTCCCTCTCCTGCAACCTGAGTGACTTGAGATCAAACCTTGACTTCATATCACTTTCTCAATAAATAATGCAGTATGTGTCTTTAAAAGATACAAGCTCTTAAAATAATTGAGTGCAAACCACTAGCACTTCTTATCAATATTTTGCAATCATCGGTAATTCTTTAATAACATTGAATATCTATTCAGTGTTCACATTTCCTCAACTGTCATATAGATTTGTTTACTAATTATTCAAATTCAGACCTGTATTAGGTCCATACATTATAATCAGTTAATGCATCTCTTAAATTTATTTTAACCCTTATTTTAATCCCTTATGCTCCTCATTTTTTTCTTTATAAGTTATTTGTGGGAGAAACATGGTTATTTGTCCTGTCCAGTTTCCCAAAGTCTAGATTTTGCTAATCGTGTCCCCATGACATTATTTAACATGATCCTCTTTCCCCTGTACCTCTTGCAAATTGCTGGCCAGATCTCAAGGCTTAATTAAATCCTGGTTCAGGTTTTAAAATAAGACTTCTTCATAGATAATGGTCTGTTCTTCCAACCAGAGTCAAAAACTGTCTGGTTGTTTCTCTGTTTATGATATTAGCATCCATTAGTGACAGCCTGGATCCATTATTTAATTAGGGGTTGAAAATAGTGATATTCTAATCTTATCATTCTGTCTTCACTTGTTGTCTATGAAGATAACTTACCCTCATCAACTATTAGACCCTGTAAACAGTTCATACAGGAAAGCTTCATCCTTTTTATTTAGCAATTTTCAAAATAGAGTTGGTTTCCTTGCACAGCCAAAGGTAGCAAATGAATTTCTTTCTTAAACACCATATAAACTCATAGATTTATGAGTTTTGATTCATTGCAGTTTTTAGAATTTTAGAGATTTTACGTAACCAGATGAAACATAAAGAGATATATATATTCCTCTATGTTGAAAAATTCTAGTTTCCCATATCAACATAATTACATTATTGCTTTATCTTATAAAACACACAGCAGTCTCAAAATAGCAATACCAACACTATCACCAATAATATATTATTTATGGAAAATGGTGATCAGTTGAAGAACATACTGTGTAGAGGTTTGCTGACGTTGTTAAAACTTTCTTGGTATTTGCAACAATTACATATGCACAGAAATTAAAACCTTTTTTAGAATTCAGCAAATAAAGGAATTAGTCTGTGGAGTTTGAGGTGGTCCTGGCTGTAGTCACAGAGAAGACTGAAAACTGTGAAGCCCAGGGGGAGAGAGTCTACAAATGCCTCCAAATGTCCCACTGCCGTAAGACTAATAACAAGAATCTCTGGTCACTTTTCATCAGATCTTCTTCATGTTAAAGATTATTTTCCTTCCAGGAAGCCTGGCTTCCTTTTAGACCAAAAAGGTATAGAATTAGTTGAGTACGAAAATAATTCTGTTTGATCTCCTATTTTGCAGTATGCTGGTATAAAAGGAACTGTAGATTCAGAGATTATCTGTCCCAACCTCTGGATTTACAGAGAAGGAAATTGAGTCTCAAGGTGGGGAGGGATGCTTATGGTAAGTTTTAAATGAATGTGCAAGGTAGTAGGAAATTAGCATTTGATCACCTTTGCTGAACCTTTAAATGCTAATAATTTGCAAAATGATAAAATAATTTTATGGTGAATTAAGTTAGATTTTAGCGTGACTAACAAGTATCAGAAATCATAATAGAAATGGGCAAGAAAGTATGATAGCTAGTTCTGTCTCATGTTGTCTGACCACGATGTATCATCGTTAGCATTTAAGAGTGACCAGCTCAACATACGGGAGTTCAAGCTGTGCCCTAATCCTTTTGATAATAAGAAAAGATAATACTCTTGAAGGAATTGAGTCAGCATTCTAGGTTTCTGATCCCTTCAGGAAGAAATGAAAACCGAAGAGAAAAGAAATGTATAAATGATTTGAACATTGAATGCACAGGGAAAAAAATAAAATTGACCAATAAGCCCATGAAGAGATGAACAACTTCACTCGCAATTGAAGAAGTACAAACCCAGCCATCAGGGACATACAATTTTTCACTTACTAAATTGTCAAAAATGTAAAAGTGGTAACTGGTGTTATGAATACGATGAGGAAGTAAGCACTAAACACTATGTATATTGTTACTTATAATCTAAATCAGCATGGAAATGTAGAGAGAATTTTGTTCTCTGACCTAATAATTCCATCGCTAAGAACCTACCCTTTGGGAATACTTGCAAAGGTGTACAAAGAGGTCTGTGTTAGAGTGTTCACTTCAACATGCTTATGGTAGCACAAGATTACAAAAGCCTAACTGGCTATCAGTAAATAACTCAATTATGGAACAGGTATGTAAATGGAATATTATTCAACTGTTAAAAAGAATGAGGTCAGGGGGTGGCACCTGTTGCTCAAAGGAGTGGGGCACTGGCCCCAAATACCAGAGGTGGAGGGTTCAAACCTGACCCTGGCCAAAAACTGCACACACACACAAAAAAATGAATGAATGAGGTCAAGCCCTCACTAAAATAGAAAATTTCCCAACATAGATTAAGTAAAAAATACAAGGCTGGCTGTATACTGGCGCACACATACAATCATAGCACTTTGGGAGGCCCAGGCAAGAGGATCTCTAGAGGTCAGGAGCTTGAGACCAGCCTGAAAAAGAGTAAGATCCTGTCTCTACAAAAAATAGAAAAACTAGCTGGGCGTGGTGGTGTGTGCCTATAGTCCCAGCTACAAGGGAGGCCAAGGCAGGAGGATCGCTTGAGTCCAGGAGTTGGAGATTGCAGTGATCTATAACGTCACCATTGCCACCATTGTCTCACAAAAAGGAAAGAAAAACAAGATAAAGAGAAGTCTGTATACTATGCTCAATTTGTATAAAAACAACCCTAGGAACTATGTGTACATATGCTGCGTCTGCACAAGTTGTTTTTGGGAAGAACATGGACCTGGCAATATTGAGTGGAGAAACTGGAGACAGGTCTTAATTTTTACTGATTTTTTTTTCTGTTTAGATTCTTCATCATGCACATGAATTAACTATATTTCAATTCTTTTTCAAAGATTAGGGTCTTAAATCTACATACCAGGTAATTGGTAAATATAAATTAATATTAAGAAAATCAAGTTATTTGATCATGAATATGTGTCCTGGTAGAAAGGTCATTTTAACTAAATGAAGAAAAATGCAGGAAAAATATTCTGGATTTGATATTTTAACTTTCGCATGATGAGCAACAGGCAGAGCCTGTGGTGGGAGAGGCGGGGAGACGTGGGGTAAGGGTGACATGCGACTTAGTAGGAAGAGTTCCGAACTCGTCTTTCTGTAAAATGAGGCTGGACTAGACTTTACCAGGCCCTAAGATTCTTGCTTAATTCTGGGTTGAGATTGGCCAAGGGGATGTGGCCAATTTGGTGTCCTTTCCAAAGGACATGAGATGACAGGTGCCAATCACAGCTCTGCACATGATGCCTAAACATGAAATCAATTAGCACGTGCTGCTCTTCAAAACATCCTGCAGAACTTTGCAGCTATGCTAGAAGCCCTTCCCGTACCCAGTCACAGTGACAACTTCCTCCCCTCAAATTGCCACCATCTGTCTTCCGCAGTGATCACTTCCATCCTTGCTATACTACGGTATTGCCCTTTGTTACTTTTTTTATAGCCCCCTCCTTACTTTCTTCTTATTGCATTTTTTCTACTGAACAACACAAACCATTTGACACTTAGTAGAGTTTCTTCCAGCCAGGACTCTTGATAATCATACACACATTACATGCAATTCAGCTTGTCCCTCTGGGGTCTGTAGATCCATGGGCTACATCAGACTCAGATTCCATCCCTTTGGCAGAACTACAGGAGACACAGAATGTCCGTTGTTTCTGTTTTTGTGCAGTTGGCAGCCTTTTATTAATGCTCTGTGCTTGGGTCCATTCATTCATTGGGGGAAGGGTTGCAAAATGGTGATATTCTAATTACCTCACTTATTAGCTGGAATGATATTATAAGGAAATGCTTCTCTTTGTTTACTATTTGGTTACCCTGCAGTACAGTTCATATAGGAAATGAAGGATGTGTGTTTGATCTTTTTCTTTATTTACCACTTTTCATAATACAGAATTTCCTCCTTATTCTCTAAAGTGACCAATTAGGTAAACACACACACACATAAACACGTACAAATACATATACATATGTATTATGTGGTTGGACAAGTAAGTTCTTGGGGACCTCATTGTTGAAAGTTACTCCTTAAAAGTATTCCCCTTGGGAAGCTATGCACCCATGCCAGCACCTAGCCCACCCTCCAAAGTACTTTTTCTAGGATGAATTCATAAACTTAATTGTCACAACTTGTACAATGACAATTCTGGTGGTCATTCTAGAAAAAGAGTTTTAAAATTGCTGTGAAGTGTGGACTAGGCATTGGCATTGGTGCATGGCTTTTCAAGGGGAGTATTTTGAAATTGACCATATGATATTCAACAATGAGTTATGTAGCAGTTTTTGTAGGATGAGTTAGAGAACTCGACTGTCCAACCTTGTGTATGATTGTGAACCCATGGATTTAAACATATTCAGTGAGTTTTAATCCACTGCAATCATTATCCTTATTAAAGCACATAATTTCTCATCTTTGACCAGTGAGAATTTAGTGAGTACTTCTTGATAATGATCAGTTATTCATTCATTTGCTCATTCACTTAACTCCCAATTAGATGTAGTTATCAAAGGCAAGACAGACCTGGAAACGTAGAGTATAAAAACAGATTTGTTTTGTTTCACAAAAAGCTTGCAGTCAATTATGAGAAATAACATACATACAGGTTGCAACCAAAAAGTGATATCCCAAAACATGTAAAAAATAAAGATAACATTATAGTAATTGCAAGGTAAAGCTATTATGTTAAGTTGCAGAATTATCAGGCATCTAGGCCTTTTCTTTGCTCTGCTATCCTTGGTGTGGAGATTTCATTTGTGATCCTGCCATGATGCCCAAATCTAGCCAGCAGGAAAGGGGAAGAGGAAAGTGAAAAGCAGGCTCCTTAACTTAGTCATTTGGCCACATCTAGCTGCAAGGGAGGCTGGGAAATTTAGTCTTTCACTGGGTGACTCTGTGCCTTCTTGCTCAGCTGTGTGAAAAATGCCATGTAGACCATCAATTCTCCAACTATAATGTACATATTAAATAAAGATTTTGGCTTCATAGCCTGGGTAGGTGGGTGGAGTGTTGAAATCTTGCACTTTGAACAAGCTCTAGGTGAAGCTGATGTTGATTCTTGGTCCACACTTGAGTAGCCACTTGAAGAGTATAGATGTCGACATGAGAGGGACAGTCTGCTTCAGTTGGTCTAGACTTATGGACAGATGAGTCTTCATTAATCTGTTCTCACTGCTTCTGTAGCAATTCAGGTCCAAGCATTTGAAGGATGCTGTATCTTCGTATCAAATATCCAAATGGTGGGCCAAAGTACAAAGTATAATTAAAAGGCTCTTTGCCTACATTAATTTGTATATTAGCTTTTTTTTTTTTTTAAGACAAAGTCTCACTCTGTCACCTTGGGTAGAGCGCTGTGGCATCAATATAACCCACAGCAACTTCAAACCCTTGGGCTTAAGCAATCCTCTTGCCTCAGCCTCCCTAGAAGCTAGGACTATTGGCATACACCACCATGCCTAGCTAGTTTTTTTCTACTTTTAGTTAAAGACAGGGTCTGAGAGTCTCACTCTTGCTCAGGCTGGTCTCAAACTCCTGGCTTAGGCAATCCACCCGTCTCAACCTCCCAAAGTACAAGGGCTACCTCGTGAGCTACCGCACCCGGCTTATATATTGCTTTTGTTTAGAATTTAGAGTTTTCCTAAGGATCAGAAAGTTTGGGTTATAGTATTACTGGCACAGCAATAATACCAATGACTTATTCTCTCAAGTAGAAAACCCATCATATTAGCACACAAATTTCTTGGCCTTATAAATATTTAGATTTGTGGCCTTCATCCAATTTTCTTCAAATACTTTCAAAAGTGTGAAAAATTATCCTTTAATGCCAGTGTAAATAAAATTTTTAGTTCCTAGGGAAATCTAAGCTCTCCGAGGCCCTCTTAGTATCTCATCTTTTAAATTTTAAAATAATAAAAAAATAGTAAAAATAGGGGGAGGGGCAAGATGGTGGCCAAGTAACAGCTTCCTTGCAACTGGGCATGGTGAGTCTGTGGAGACAAGACTCCAGGCATCTCTGGCTGGTAGGATCTTCCCAGAAACATCCCTTTGGGGGACACAGGGAGTCAGCGAGAGACTTCTGGACCCCATGAGGAGGACAAAAGCAGTGGAGCACTGGCAAGTGTTTGTGTGTGTTTGTTTGGTCTAATCCCGCCAGCACCTGTAAGTACAGCAGCAGTGATATTGCAAACTGGAAAGTCCTTACCTGTGAGCTGTTGTTTTCTTTTTTTGGACTTGGCACTCAGTGCCTTGGGAGAACTTGGGTGAGAGTGCAGAGGACTTTGAGCATTGTCTAGGCCCCAGCACTGAGCCGAACAGAGCTAAAAGTGTTTGGTTGTGGGCCACATGGAGCCATTGTGGGAGAACTGCTCCAGCAAGCTCTGCCCTCAGGGTCAAAGAGCAAGGATTGGGCTGGAGACCTTGGGAGAGTAATCTAGTGACTGAGCAGCCTGAAGGCGGGGACTGAGATGCCCTACAGTGTTGGCCCTCAGGGGCATGGAGTGAGACTGGTCAGGAGTGATCCGAGTTACAAGTACTTTCCTGGGAAAGCTTCTGCTTAGCCAAAGTTAACAGTTTAAAGTGCCTTTTAAGCCAGTTGAGGAGAGATTTAGGCTTTCCATTCTGAGGGTTTGAGAAATCAGCAGAGGCCTCCAGTCGCCATCTTGTATAGCCGTACCAGCATTTGGATTAACATCTCATATCCCAGAAGATCACTGATTGCCCAGACAATATTCAGCAAGATGTATATACTGCTCTGTTCTTGGTTTTTTTTTAAATTTCAACATTTTCCCTCTAGATTTTTCCTTTCTTTCTTTTCTTTCTTCATTTTTCTAGTTTAAATATAATTTTCCATTGTTGCCTTCTTCTTTGAAGTTCTGCAATTAGAACTTCATTTTTGCTGGTGTTTCTACCCCTATTTTTTAAAAATAATTTTATTAAATCATAATTATGCACATTGGTGCAATTATAGGGCAGAATGTGCTTCATATACAATCAGAAATATTTTGATTGTACTGTTAGAGATAGCCTTCATGGCATTTTCTTGACCACTATATAAAGACATTGATACTCTACATTTAAAAAGTTTCACCAGTACCCTGCAAAGATGCACCGTAGGTGTGATCCCACTAATTGCCCTCCCTCCTCCCATCCTGCCCCCTCTCCTCCCCACCCTTTCCCTTTTTCCTGTATTCTTGTGCTATAATTGGGTTTTAGCCTTCATATGAAGGCTATAAATTAGCTTCATATTAGGGCTGAGTACATTGGATACATTTTCTTCCATTCTTGAGATACTTTGCTAAGAAGAATATGTTTCAGCTCCATCCATGTAAATACAAAAGAGGTAAAGTCTCCATCTTTCTTTAAGGCTGCATAGTATTCCATGGTATACATGTACCACAATTTATTAATCCATTCGTGGGTCAATGGGCATTTGGGCTTCTTCCATGACTTAGCAATTATGAATTGGGCTGCAGTAAACATTCTGGTACAAATATCTTTATTATGATGTGGTTTTTGGTCTTCAGGATATATACTCAATAAAGGAATTATAGGATTGAATGGCAGATCTATCATATAGTGATCAAGAAAATGCCATGAAGGCTATCTCTAACAGCACGATCAAAATATTTCTGATTGTATATTAAGCACATTCTGCCCTATGATTGCACCAATGTACACAATTATGATTTAATAAAATTATTAAAAAAAAAGTTGAAAGCTGTTCCTTAATCACATGAAATAATAGCTTACTTAAAGAAAGTAAGAAATGGGCACTATTGGACTATGGAGCTGGCACTGGAAATAAAATTTGGAAAATAAAAAAATGCTGACTTCATAAAACTAATAATAATACAATCTTAGTCTAGAAGCATGGTATTTTAGAACGTGTGCATAGAATGCTGGTTTTGTTTTGTTTTGTTTTGATTTTTTACTGTAATAGGTGTACTCACTCCCCTCTCTGCTACAACATTGTCTTTGTATCTAAGCTACATTCCATAAGACGCTATTCAGGAGAAAAGTAACATGGTTAATGAGAACAGATACTCCATACGGGGTTTATTTTTGGCTGAAGTTAAATGAAGGAGCCAGACACAATTCTAGGAACTGAATGTCAGTGCAGGAACTATAAGTGCCACAATCTAATCATTCTCTGCCCTCCCTTAGCGCGCACAATGCTGCCCCCTTCTGACCATTCCCTCATCTATTCTGCTCACACCTGGCATGGGCCAGGACTTCAGAATGAGGTGACGAGAATGACAATGATATTCTCTCTAAATTACACTCTGCTTTTGAGCACTGTCTTGAAGAAGTCAAGATTCTTTAGAATATCAGGCTATAACATTTATTTCTATTATTTTCATATTGATATTTAGAAAAAAATGTATCATAAATATATTCTTTTTAAAAAATCCCCTTAACCAATTGAAATATCTCTTTATTACTCCCATTTGGGGGTATACTGCTTTATACTTTCTATAAAGGCTGGCCTTTTAAACCAAACTGTGATCAGTTAAATGTTCAAGAGTCACTTTGGTTGCTCTTACTCTTTAAATTCATTTTGACCAAACTGATAGGACTACTGAAGTATTATATAAAAAATATTGGTTTCAGATAAGTAATATTGGAAGGCAAGAAAGTGAGGAATTTTCCTGTGTTTAGTTTGCATCTACATTGTTGTGTAATCTTCTATATTGGAAGTTAAAATAGCTCATCAGAAAAAGAGAAAATGTATCATTCACACCACTCACTGCCTAAATTGACATCACATGAAAAAGTGACATAGACACACTTAGGAAATTTGGTATGGACAATTAAGTGTGGTGTTTAATTTGATTAATAATTTTTTAACATTAACTATAGAAGTTTTTGAACCCAATCTTGGGTATCCTTTGCTTAATGCATATTTACAAAGAATGTAATCTCTTTTTTTCAAGTATAAACAAAACTATTAAGGAAAGTACATGGTCCAGCATATATATATATATAAAATGTTTGAACATAGTATATCTAATGTACCTTCAAGGTTAATGTAGAAATATTGCTTAAAATATTTGTACTGGCTTAGTACAGTGGCTCTTGACTATAATCCTAGCACTCTGGGAGGCCAAGGCAGGAGAATCCCTTGAGCTTAGGGGTTCAAGACCAGCCTAAGAAAGAATGAGACTTTGTCTCTACTAAAAATAGAAAAATTATCCAGGTGTTGTGGCAGGAACATGTAGTCCCAGCTGAGGTAGGAGATTGCTTAAGCTCAGGAGTTTGAGGTTACTAAGAGCTGGGCTGATGCTATGGCACTCTAGCCTGGGCAAAAGAGTAAGACTCAGTCTCAGAAAAATATATACATATATATAGAATCTTAGTACATTATTTTTTTCCCCACAGTAGTATAAGCCAAATATTATAGCATTCTTTTCTGCATATTCATAAAAAGGGAAACAATAGAATGAACCTTGTGATTTGGATTGAAATTTTATGTATTCATACAAATTCCATGTTTTTAAGTTCAAATCTTAATAAAGAACTATTAAGAAATATTTTTTTGAAATTTTATGTGCATTAAGATTTTTGCTGACCCAGAATATAAATGTGATTTTTTAAATGGATTTCAGCACCTTAAAAAATATTTTAATTTTTAATTTTTAATTGGCACATAAAATCTTATATATTTAGTATGTACAGTATGGTGTTTGAAGCTTATACACATTGTAGAATGATTAAATCGAGCTTATTAAAATGTGCATTACCTCCTAGTTATCATTTTTGTCATGATATCGCTTATCCAGTTTTCAAGAATATAATTCATTGGTATTAGCTATAGGTACCATGTTGTAGAATAGTTCATCTAAAGTTATTTCACTTATCTAACTGACATTTTATAGCCTTTGACAAATGAGTAAAGAAAATGTTGTATACATACACTATGGAATATTATTCAGCCATTAAAAGGGGAGAAACTCTGTCATTTGCAATAACACAGATGACCCTGGAGGATATTATGTTAGGTGAAGTAGGCCAGGCCCAGAAAGTTGTCCTGCATGACCTTGTGCATATGTGGAATCTACAAAAGTTAGTATCATAGAAAGTAGAGAGCAGAATGGCGGTGACCATGGGCTGGATTTGTTGGAAGGAGGCTGGGGAAATGTTCTTCAAAACATAGTTCAATTTATTTCTGAAAGATGGGGGAAGAGCAGGTAAAACAACAACAAACAAAAACAGAAAACAAACTTCTGTGCTGTGTTCTCAGAGGAACCATGCAATCCATCCAAGAGGGTGGTGGGCAAACACTTTTTAATGTCCTCACTTTTCGTTTTTAATTAGTCCCATTTGCCTTAGTAAAATAAAATTTTAGATGAAAAAAACCCTCAATACTCTAAAGCATTAAACAAATGCAAAAGATTATTATTATAAAAACAAAGGAAACTGGGATAATTACTCCAAGTGACCATTTCTTGCATGAGAATTTTCTATCCTGACAGTGGAATAGTATCAATGAAGTAACTAATTGGCTTAGTGACTGAATTAATTATGGAATACATTTAATTTAGAATGAGTGACAAAGTTATCATTGGCAGGACTCTATGCAGCAATCCATACCTACATTATAAAAAAACCCTTATTGAGGCATAATTGACCTAGAAGATACTATCTATTTAAAGTGTCTGATCTGGGAAGTGAATGAACAGATATATCCTCCAATCCCAAATGCTTCTTTATGTCCCTTGTATTGTTTCTTATGCTTACTACCTCCATCCCAAGCAATCACCAGCCATTCTGCCAATAAACATTACTTCACATTACTTCACACCTAGAATATTATACAACATAGCTCCTTCTTTTATTTAGTATAATGGTTTGGAAGGTTCATCCAAACAAGTATCGTACGCATTTTAGAGGTCATTTATTTTCATTATTGTGAAATATTCCATTGCCTGAATCACCACATTTAACTCTTTTTTTTTTTTTTTTTTTTTTTGGCTGGAGCTGGGTTTGAACCCGCCACCTCTGGCATATGGCGCCAGCGCCCTACTGCTTTGAGCCACAGGCTCCGCCACCATTTAACTCATTTTTATGTTGAGGTACATTTGAACTGTTTCCAGACTTGGAACCTTATAATTAAGGCTGCTGTAATTCTTTGTATATATTTATGAATGTTCTTCATATGAACATATGCTTTTATTTCTCTCAGGTAAACACAAATGGAATGACTGAATCATATCTAGTAGTGAATATTTAATTTATGAAACTGGAGCACTATTTTCCATAGTGTTTCATTCTCCTCCAAAATGTGTGAAAGTTCTATTTCTTACACCTCCCAGCCAATACATAGTGTGGTCAGTGATTTTAGTTTTAGCCATTTACTAGAAGTGACCCCCTACTTTAATTTTTCTTCAATATTGTTAAGTCTTTCTTTTTTTTGGCCAGGGCTGGGTTTGAACCCACCATCTCTGACATATAGGGCCAGCGCCCTACTCCTTTGAGCCACAGGTGCCACCCAACATGTTAAGTCTTAATGGGAACATTCACTCACCAGCAAGTTTTAACTCACACTTTGAGGCAGGTTCAGATTCAGTCATTCCTTAATGTTTAAGAGTTAGAAAAGAGTCAATCCTACTTAAAAAAATTAAAGACATTATAGAAAATATTTTCAGAAGTGTGATTCAACAAATAAAAATAATTTGTGGTATTCTTTTAAAATGCAGAGGCTTGCTGTGCACTTCATTTCTTTTGATCTATCAGACAATCTGGTGAGAAGAGAATTGTTAATTATTGGAAGATATGGAAGATGTAGCTGAGGAGGGGTAAAAACTTGCCAAAGTTTCAGTAGTAAGTGATGGAAGGGCACAAACAAAGCTATGAATGTGGGTATGAGAATCCTAACACCCAAAAGAATGGAAAGAAAATTGTGCACTTTTTGCTTAAAGGAAATAGAATTAACTTCCTTTACTAAATGTGTAAAAATCTTAGGCATAGTTATATGAAGATTGAGAAATTGGAAAAATTCTAAGATAGCAGCTGATAGAGGATATTAAAATTAGAATGCAGACTATTTAATCTCCAAACGGCTACTGAAACAGATATGCAGATGCTTAAAATTAGTAACAAGATATAAATCTGAGATAATTTTTCTCAGAGGAATAAGCAAGCTTATACTTACCACATAAATCTTTTAACAGAAAGATATACAAAAATAAACTAGACTGTATTTATAATGCTTTCTTTGAATTTATTTTCCTAATGCAGCCTTTTTCAGTTTACAGTTTTTAAGTGTCTTTCCTGACAGCTGTAAAAATTCTATTACACATTCTTTACAGAGTGTGGAGCAGGGTGAAGAAGATAGATGGTAAATACTCAAAATTAATACAACTGACCTTAGAATTCGGAAGCTCAGATTTTAATATCCAAGAGTCATTATTTGAGCTCTTTCCTTCTCAAGATATCAACATACAGTATTCCTTCATTTCCAGGATAAGCACTGCATTCAACACCATCTTTAATCTCTATAATAAGGTAGTTTGAAACTTTGGATTTGGGCTCCCAAAAGGAATGAAAAAACTAGTTCAATAGTAAGGCCATTTTCATTTACCAGAACCAATTAAAGAGTAAAGTGGAGCCTTTATTACAAACACCATTTTAAATTACTTTTAACACCCCATAAAAATGTAAAAGAAATATTTCCAGATTTCCCTGGACTTTGGGGACAGATAGCTTCATATTTATGATGAAATTCAAGGTAAATGGTTCAGTCAACTGTGTTTTTTTTTTCTTTCCTCTGATGTAGACGTGTATAGAAAAGAAACACTGAGAAAGATGTCCCAAGGCAAAAGAAAGAGACTATTTACTCTCTCAGTTCCTAATTCTTCAGGAAAAAAGAGAGTGGGGATCAAGGGAAACTCAGAGCAAGGAAGTGCTTGCAAAAGTCATTCCCCTGCCTCCCCAAGACATTTCCTGCTAGAGAAATGGGGAGCATCGATCAGCCAGTGTTATCTGAGCCGATCTGTTTACCTTAGATTGTAAATCACATCTCAGGGTATCTGAGCCCTGCACCCTTCAGACATATCCAGTTCAACCTATAGACATTACCCATTTACAAGGTTTCTTCTTCTTCTTCTTCTTCTTTTTTTTTTCTTTCTTTCTTTTTTTTTTTTTAGTGAAATGAAAACCCTATACATTTCAGAAAGAAAAAAATGTGTTTACACAAGCCAATGATTTCACATCTGGTGAAATTCAAGCTGCCATTCTGTAAAAACAACTTTTAAAATATACTGCTCAGAAAATAGGGCAATGCTTTTAAAAATATCACTGGACTATAAACTGAAATAAACTGTATATTTCAGGATTTTAATGGCTAGCTTAACTCCTTAACACTTTTTGTAACTTGTTTCTCTGATAAATCTAAATTTGTTAAAATGTATTTCTAAGATAAAATTACAGAATTGCTATAAAATACATTTATAGTGTCTTAGAATCTATTAAATGTTATGGTTCTTATTAGAATCCTTTATAATTATTACAATGATGTATTTAGAAAATGGGGATAATATGTCAAGCAGCTACCTGGGAAGCCACAAAAAAGTAGAAATAAAATAGTTTTGCTTGCAATTTTGGCTTAATTGCACTAGAAAAAAATCTATTCTATTCTATTAGAATCATTCATATCTATTAGAAACAACCTTATATTTTAAATCAATAAACGTGATCTAAATTAAATGTATTTTATTCTTTTAATAAAAATAAATGTTCTATTCATAGTTAAAGTATTTCTATAATCTATACCTAATTTCATAACATAAATTGCTCCAAGCTGATTGCTACATGGAAGAAAATATCACTACATCAATTTACAAGAGCAACAAATGTTCTCTCTGCTTAAATGTGTTGTTATTATATTATGGAACTTGCAACAAGATTTTTTTAAAATTAAGAAATGTATGCACCAAATAATTGGCAAAAATAGAAATTGCATAGGTTTTTTTTTTTCAATATATAAAGTATAGTTGTAGGAAAAATAAAAATTCAAAGGACAATTAAAAGCAAATGGATTAAATAATTACTACCCTTGAAAGAATTTAGGTTAGGGGCTTCTACTGGGATCAAATCAAATCATTCATACACAGGAAACTTGCACATTTTATTATTATGTTTATAACATAATTATTAGTTTATAAAGCTAAATTTAGTTTTCAGGATGAACCACCAAAATGCTTTTACTCTACATTCCTTTAACTCATTCATTCAACAAATTCACAAGGGTACCTACTAAGTGCGTCATATTGGGCCAGTTAGTGTAGAAATGACAGTGAGCAAGACAAAGTTCCTTTGCTCCTGAGCAGAAACACTCATTCGGAGAGCAGGTATTAATGTGAGTGAGTATATGTGTCATAAGCTGAAAATTTCTATTAAAAGGAAGAGACAAGGTCAGGCATGCTATGGAAGTGGTATTTTGAATAATCTGGTCTGGGAGATCCTCTCAAATAAAATTAAATTTGAGAGTAAATACACTGAGAAAGCAAACATGTTATTTGTCCTTGATTCTACTATTTGTCATTTTGGATTTAACTTCTGTAAGATTAAATGCAAACTGACGAGATGGCAAAAAAGAAAATCAAAATTTCATAGACGTTTGATGCTATCCTACATCTTTCCCTAGGATTGTTACCCTGTGTAACAATCAGATCTATTTGTCAACAATCAGATCTATTTCCAACCCACATTATAGGAAGAATTGAAAAATATGTAAGGCTAGCTGTTACGACTGCATTTCAGAGAAGAACAATTTTAAATCTGAAGTTGTATATCCATGGAAAGTATTTCCTGATGAATATGCAGTTAAAACTGTTCATAAGGACCCTGAATTCTAAGTTTCTAGAGACAATGGAAAGAACGGTCTTAAGAATGACCTGCAGATTTGTGAAGGGGAGAATTTAGATCGACTAGATTATTTAATGTTTGTACTTGTGGCAAGGAGGGTGAGGGGACCCTTGTAGAGCTTTATTAGAATAAACTCAAAACCAGAGTTAGATTGTAAAAATACTAAATACTGTTAAAAGCTAATCAATGTGAATAATGAACGCAAATCATGAATTTTGCAGCAATGTGTATCAGATAAGGAAAATTGTTAAATGTTGCATGAGATTGTGTTATATGAGTCTTTTTAACATCCCTATTAGACAATAGTGAGCAGACCACTTCCAAAGGTGAGATATGAACACCTGTGAAACATATGATGCCAAGCAAATAGACCAAACTTTTAATTTTGGGGTATATATAATAACAACCCCAACACAATAGTAACATAAAGAAAATAACATAAAGAAAAATTCTAATCCAAAATTTAGATATAACTCTTAGTCATATACAAACTAATACGAATTTATATAATGCTCCTTTGAACATATTTAACTGTTGTTGAACTTGCTTAATTTTTTTACATAACTGTCTAATTGAGTATCCACAATCTAATAAGGTGCACACCAGGACCCAAATAGGCCTTGTCTTAGGCCCTGGAGGGTAAAGGTTTTGTATCACTTCCAGATTTTCAATTAGATCCTAATTATAACATGCTTCATTTAAAACTACAGGGCTCCCGACCCTGCCAACACTACTGGACCATAACACATCCGTCTTAATTAGATGTGATTAGTTCTGGGTCCAGCTCATATTGTGTACCCTGACTCTGTTAAAAGTTGCTCATCTGTTTGGCAGCTGCTGGTATGGAGGAAACCATATTTGTCAGGCAAGAAAGTGCTCCCTCACCTTGCCCTTCTGGGATGCTGGGCTGTTAGTTATCCCGTAGTGCCATCTGATCAGTCAAATAATGCACCTCACTTATCACGAGCACTCTAATAAACGTGAGAATGGACACTTAAGCTGCTCAGAGGGCTGCTATTGGAAGAACTGTGAGGTTGCCTTATTCTACCATCCTATATAATTCTTTGCGGCTATTTTAAATTTTACAGAGACTGAGTTATTCATCCCATGTATTCTATAAGTAAGGCGGTTATAGTTAACAAGTTATTGTATATTTCAAAATAGCTGGAAGAGAAGATTTGAACAATTTCCAACACAAATAAACAGTAAATATTTTAGGGGATAGATATTCTAAGTACCCGATTTGACCCTTACACATTGTATGCATGTATCAAAATTATAACATCCATGTACCCATAAATATGTACAATCATTTGTCAAAGAAAACTTTTAAAAGAAAAAAAATGTTAAGGTAAGCTTGTATTTCAAGAAGACTGCTTGATATAGTAGTTGTCATGTGTTTTCTGAAATCCATTTTCAAATATGACCAGTGTTATCAACTTCATTGATACCAAAAAAACCAAAACAAAGAAAACAAACTTTAAAATATCTCTTTGGCATCTGCAGTTTATTTCCAAAAACCTATAGATCAGTGGTTCTCAACCTTCCTAATGCCATAGCCTTTAATAGAGTTTCTGTGGGTTGTGACCCATAGTTTGAGAACCGCTGCTGTAGATGAAAATATCAGTATTGATTTTCTTTTCTCTTTATTTGATGCACTAAGCTTGTTCATGACTAATGGCTCATACAGCCTTCAGAACGGTCTCATTTACTCTGCTTTACATCTGGACAGCGTTTTGATAATGGCTGAATTAATGCTGGGCATTGACACCTTAATCTACAGTTAATGGAACTTCTCGTTTAGTTGTGAGAAGTAGATGAGGGCTATCAGATTTACTAGGATTAGCGAAAAGAATTGTTTTCACATTTCATCTTCTAAGCTAGTAAAGTGGGAGGTCTGAAGAGGTATTTTAGAAAGGTGTAAACTATTCCATAAGGTATGCAACACTATTCAGTATCATGATACAACAGGGGCACACAATGCATTGCATACGTAGAGTAATGGGAACAAAATGCAGAATTTTAAATTCCATTGTGTGCTTGTCACTATGAATTTCTACTTGAAATTGCTTGAAATACTTTTACATCTATAAATTAAGTCTGTTTGCTTACTTTCACTAAAAGAAACTAAATTATTTCTTTTTGGAAAAGAAATAACTTTCTCCACCAATAATACTATGAACATGCCATTGGGTTAATCACGCATATAAGCAGATACATCCTATAGATACATTATCTAATTTACTGGATTAGGAGGACAATTCAAACAGAGCATTAAGTCTCTGTCCCTTTTTATGCCTTCCTAACCTAAAATGCGGCTCCCATTGGCAATACTAGTAATACACTTTGTGGGTACACTCCTTGCTCGATTCAGTTTGTTTTAAATGAATTAACTTAATAATCTTAGCCACTCTATTAATTATGGCCCTACCTGATATGTAAACATTGTTGTACTTTAGGAGTCCATCTCTACAGCTGACCCCTTGTTCTTTATATACACTATCTCAATAGATACTTTCCCAGTTCTACAGATTTAAAGCCCTTCACAAGTGTCTCCAGATCTCTATACCCTTTCCAGACCTTTAACCATTTTACAAAGATCATTTTCAACATCATTCTATCTTCCTGGTCCATCAGTAACACTCACCTCTATAACTCCAGGACCCTCAAGTTGAATTAAAAATGTAAATATTGGCTCAGCACCTGTAGCACAGTGGTTATAGCACCAGTCACTTATACCAAGGGCGGCGGGTTCGAACCTGACCCAGACCACCTAAACAACAATGACAACTGCAACAAACAATAGCTGGGTGTTGTGGCAGGTATCTGTAATCCCTGCCACTTGAGAGGCTGGGGCAAGTAGATCATTTAAGCTCAAGAGTTTGATGTTGTTGTGAGCTGTGATGCCATGGCATTCTACCAAAGGCAACATAGTGAGACTCTGTCTCAAAAAAAAAAAAAAAAAGTAAATAATTTTGGCATGCTCTATTTCCAAAATATTTCTCAAATATTACCTAATCAAGGCTCAAACAAGTGGCATTGCTCACTTGGACGAAGTCATACCCTTCCCCAAATTCTGCTCTTAAGGCAATTGTGACCTCTAGAATGAAGTCTTCCGCAACTGTCTTATCTAGATGTAGAGCTTCACATCATGAACACTTGAATATTTGTATGCTTTATTTACTTCAAATAAACACTCTCTAACAGAGATTAAGTCATTTAGGTACTAGTATAATTCCTCAATGTCCATCTTCCCAAAGGAATATGAGCTTCATGGGGTCATTTCCAGAGCCCAGATCAGATAAGAGACAAAAATGGTTAAGCACTGTTTGTTGGATAGGTAAGTGAATGAAAAGATGTTATACTCAAATTTGTAACTCTCCTTTTAAGATAAAACCATACTCACACCAAACTCCTTCACATAAGGAGACCTCTTCTTGTGGAATTTGAACCTAACAACCTACCAATCCTTCCAATATCCTGAGGCATCTTTGAACTTGGAGTAATTTAGATTCATGTTGAGACACTGACAACTCAACCCAACCTGTTTCCAACTTCACCACACATGTAATTTTAAAAGTATAATTCATTCACTCTTTAAACATACTTTTATGATTGTGTTAAATAGTATTTGTTAATAAGAGAATAGCGTAGAATACCCACCCTCAAGTTTTACCATTTTTGTGTCTCTAATTTTAGACCAAGATTGTCATTTACAACCCACAAAATCCCATTTAATTTTTAAAAAGTATAAAGTATCATAAAAACTTTGTTGCATCCAAAATGTAGTAGTTGAAAAAAATTCATATTATTGGACAGTCAATAACATTCTATGGAAATTAAAAGAAATATTGACAGAAAATAGATCTCAATCTTGTGTGGGCTTTTTTGCTGTATAATTTGACAAGAGTCCAGACTTCAAAATACCAACCATATCCCAAACTTTTATCCCTACTTTCAGTGTGCAAACCCTCACAAGATTAAGACATAGATTGTCTGCAGAAAGGGGATTTACTGTATGAAGCCAAGAAAATTGTAATCTTTCTTTCAGTGCTTTTGGAAATTTTCTTCTAAAACTTTAGAAATCCCTTAAGTACAAACAGAAAAGACTGCTAGATTCTAGTATTTCTTAATATCTGATCTCCCCCATTAACACAATGATTACTTATGGCTAATCGTTCAATTACAAGGTATGTGCAGAGAGATACAGAGAATCCTTAGGTCATTGTGTAGATGAAACAATCTCCTCTTTTAGTTCTATTTAGCTAAATTCTGATAACAACAATTCAGACACAGGTGGGAAGTAGACCCCTGGGAAAACTCATTGTACAGGTTGTTAATAATCAGTTAAAGGAAACTAGATAAAAAAGAGAGTTTAAAAGGGTTTTATGCCATATCCTCTGCAATGTGCATTTATGAGTCATATACATAGTAGTAGCTTTTTAACGTTTCCTCAGAAAACTATCCACCTGAGGAGAAGACATGAGGATAAATGAATGAAAACCCTAGGCTCAGAGGTGCATGAAACTCAGCAGCTTAAATTCATAGGTGTTATTTGTAAAGGTCTTATTCCACTTGTTTGTCTTTTTTGACCTAAAATTGGGCTGAGATACAAGTTTTTAGGCTGATACTGTGGAAAATTAAGAAGCTTTATTATTTCATGTACATTTTAGGAGAGCCAATTGTCCTTTTGTAATTTTCTGCTTCCATCCAATTCTCATACTTCTACCTAAAAGGTTAAAATTTAGACCATATTACCCTTACTTTAGTTTTATTCCTTTCCTCCTCAAACTTTCCTACATATTGTATCTTTCATTTTCAAAATTCTTCGATAAACAAACCTGACAACTGACTTCATTTACTCTTTCAACACAGACTCATTCCCTACGAACTCCTCTGTGCCCTTCCGGGTCATGCGCCCTTCCGGGTCACGCGCCCTTCCAGGGGCTGTAGCAGAGCTGCCCAGGAAACATGAAATCCCCTGTTCTCCAGGAGCTTACATTTCAGAGGGAGCAACAGTCAGAACACAGGGTAAATAAGGAAGTATGCAGTATTTTAAATAGTGATAGACGTTAAAGAGAAACGCCAAATTAAACAGGGCAGGACAATAGAGAAGAACAGTTGGAGAATGCAATTTTAGAGAGAATGGAAAGTTCTCACTGAGAGGTCTTTGATTAAAGTTGAGAAGAGAAATGTAAAGGGGAGAATCGCACAGGTCCTATGGGTCAATGTAACTTTGACTTTTACTCTAGGAATGAAGGGAACTGATGGGAAAAATGCAAAAGTTCCAGACAGAAGAATGACATACAGTGACAGAAATTTAAAGAGAGACTTTCTAGGCATAGTTGTGGAGGCTATATTAAATAGGAATGATGGTAGTGAGAACCATGAAGGCGGCTTACGTAATAAACCAGGCGAGAGATTATAATGAAACAAGCATAGCAACAATGCAGAAGCAGGTTGTCTTGTGCCCTATAGTACATAGACAAACACTAATGAATGCTCATTGGCACTTTTTCTTCACATAAATAGAAATCTTAAAACCGGCTTGGGACCTGTAACTAAGCCACATATACCAGAGCTGGTGGGTTCGAACCCAGTCTGGGCCTGCCAAAAAACAATGACAACCACAACCAAAAACTAGCCAGGTATTGTGGTGGGGCCTGTGGTCCCAGCTACTTGGGAGGCTGAGGCAAGAGAATGGCTTAAGCCGAAGAGTTTGAGATTGCTGTGAGCTGTGATGCCACAGCACTCTACCTAGGGCGACATAGTGAGATTCTGTCTCAAAAAAAAAAAGAAAAAAAGAAAAGAAATCTTAAAACCTAAGATTCTAAAACTGTGTGTTAACTGCACAATTGAATTAAAAATATTTTCCCCTATGGATTAACTCCTCCCTCTTTATAGATAAGTTAAAAAATAAGACTTCCTGTTTTCTAACGGTCAGGTCACTTTCTGTACATGTTATGTATGAATTTTCTATTCACTTATTTTTCTTAAGGATGTCACTATTCTCTAATCTAAGCCAAATATTGATTTTTCGCTTTCCAGGTTCATTCTATTTATTTAACTTTATCTTTTTCAAACTGTATCACATCAATTCTCTTCCCATTTTCACTGCTCTCTTCCTAATTCTCCTGTTTTAAAAACATCTCATGTAGGTTTGATAATACCCCAGCTTCCATTTATTATTATTATTATTATTATTGTTATTATTATTGTTATTGAGACAGACCCCCACTCTGTTGCCCTGGGTAGAGTGCCACAGCAACTTCAAACTCTTGGGCTCACAGCTTCACGAGTAGCTGTTACTACGGGCATGTACCACCATGCCTTGCAAAGTTTTTCTATTTTTAGTAGGGACAGAGTCTTGCTCTTGCTGAGGCTGGTCTAGAACCCCTGAGCCCAAGCAATGCACCCACCTCAGCCTCTTGGAGTGCTAGGATTACAGCCATGAGCCACCATGTTGGGCCATATCTCCGTATTTTATTACATTTTGCTTAACACTACTAAGTTACTCAAAATCAAATCAAAATAATAATCTACAAAAAATTGTTTTCTACTGCTTTCAGGATAAAATAAAAACTTATTTTTCTGGCATATAAGGCCACATCTAATCTTCCACTCATGTTCTAAACAAAGGCTTTGTCTCCTGAAACCTTGACTATGTTCTCTAATGTTCACTGGACCTTGATCATAATCACATCCCATCCTCCTAATCCTCCTCTAACCCTATCCCATGTTATCTTTGTTCATATATCTTCATTTTAATATATTGCATTCTACCCTCTAGGCTATAAAAAGCCTAACTATTTCCAAACTCTTTTGTTTTTTTTTTTTTTTGAGACAGAGCCTCAAGCTGTCACCCTGGGTAGAGTGCCGTGGCATCACAGCTCACAGCAACCTCCAACTCCTGGGCTCAAGGGAGTCTCCTGCCTCTGCTTCCCAAGTAGCTGGGACCACACGTGCCGGCCACAACACCTGCCATTTTTTCCTTGCAGTCGTCATTGTTGTTCGTCGGGCTGGGCTGGATTCCAACCCTCCAGCTCAGGTATACGTGGCTAGTGCCTTAGCTCGTGGAGCCACAGGCGTTTTGAGCCTATTTCCAAACTCTTAAACACTGTTTTAGGTTGGGTTATCCAGGCAAAAAATATAAACATGTATGTAGACATACATATAAAAATAGGTACATATAGCAACAGATTTCTTTCTTATTGATTCTTTTTATATTATATCTTACATAAACTTTAAATATTATGTATCGATAAGATAAATAAATCATTTATTATAAAGAATTGGCTCATGTGGGATTACAGAAGATGGCTTGTCTAAAATCTGCCAAATCAACGCCTTATTTTGAGTCAGAATTCCAGGAGGTTGCTGTAGAACTAGAAAGAGCTGACATTTCAGTTCAAAGGACGACAGGCAGGGTCAGGCTTTTGTTCTGTCCAGGCCTTTCAACTGATTTGGGGAAGGCCACTCACATTTTAGAGGAAAACCTGCTTTACTTAGTCTATTGAGAAAAACAATAGTGCCATCCCACCCAGTTAACCCATTAGATTAATCAACACCAGTATTATCCCACTTCCTGATCACAAATCTTTTCCCCAGATTGCCACAGTAAACTTTCTTTTTTGAATTCCCACAACATTCATTGTCTATGTCATTTATTAAATATCCCTACCCCTTATTCTTTTTGGATAACTTCCTGCTAAGTAATTTTTAGCTTTTCAGCTACATTTTAGGTTCCTCATTAAAATTTAACATTTAGATTAATAGCCTAGGCTCTGAAGACAGACTATTTAGATTTATTCTGGAGGAGGTTTCAGTTAATTTTTAGTAAAATGACATATCTAATTAATTTACAAATCTCACAATAAGTATCAACTTCTGACACCCTGGTTACTTTTGTAATAAAACTTTGATTGACACACATTTGTTTTCCAATCATGAAAGTAATGGATTTCATCATTTTGTCTAAAGTTATTATGTATATACATACATAAATACACACACACACATATATATATGAACATACTTATTATCTCACGCACACTTATATATATATCTATCCCCTTGTTTAAGGAATCTTTTTGATTGAACTTCTTTGTGACAATCTAAGCTAGTAAACCACAACTGTGAACCAGATATGTGTTTAGATATATTTTTACACTTTTTAGTAGCCACATATTATTTTATTTATTTTATTAGAGACCAGTCTTGCTTTGTCATTCATGCTAGGGTGCAATGGTGTGGTCACAGCTCACTGCAGCCTTGAACCCCTGGGTTCCATTGATCCTCCTGCCTCTGATTCCTAAGTAGCTGTGGCTTCAGGCCTTAGGCACAGAGTCCAGTCTCTAGTAGCCACATTGTAGACAGTTAAAAGAAATAGGTAAAATTAATTTTAATTATATGTAAGTGCACAAAATATTATTTCAACCTACACTCAATATCAGATTATTGATGTTGAGGTGCTGGAAGATGGCGGCTGAGATGGTCCCGTAGCCCATCTCTCCCTGGTCAGCAGGTGAGAGGGTGGGAGCTCTGGATCTTTCCCCGTGTGAACTATTGGAGTGGACGGGCAGCTGGTGAGACACAGAGATTGGGAGGATTGGCGCGTTTGAAATATAGTTCTTAACCATGGAAACTGCTGCAGACCGTTTCCCCCTGCCTGGCGGAGGGGCAGCCGGCCCCTCCCACAGGGAGGACAGCAGGTCCCAATCCACAAGCTCTAATCGGAGAAAATTCCACTGAAGAGTGGAACTCAGAGTTTGATGATCAGAAAGGGGCGCTGCTGGGAAGCACGGAGACGCAGGCAGCTCTGGCGTGAGCTGAGGGGTCCGGACTCTACCGGACTAACACATTGGAATGTCCAAAATGGTGAGTGCCTTTTCCCCAGATCAATGAGAGAGAGAAAGAATAGGTGACCAGCCAGCGTTACAGTAGGTGGGGACCCTAGTGAAACCTGAGAGGGGCGGAAAAGACACTTTGAGCTGTGGAAGCTGTGGAAGTTGGTGAGGAGGGCGCGTGGGCACTTCAGCTGGAGAATAACTGAAATTCAAGTTCCCACCAACAGCCCCGCAAAGCCCCCTCCCCTCCAGCCTTCACGGCGGCTGGGAGCGAATGCAAGCCACGGCCATAGCAACCGCC
>CAUYON010100010.1:0-27487 GCA_963573935.1 Arctocebus calabarensis
TTTGGAGAATACTCAAAGATCTAAAAATAGACTTGCCATTTGACCCTATAATTCCTCTACTTGGTATATACCCAGACAACCAAAAACCACAGTACAACAAAGATATCTGTACTAGATTGTTTATTGCAGCCCAATTCATAATTGCTAAGTCATGGAAGAAGCCCAAGAGCCCATCGATCCACGAATGGACAAATAAACTGTGGTACATGTATACCATGGAATATTATGCAGCCTTAAAGAAAGATGGCGACTTTTCCTCTTTCTGATTTACATGGATGGAGGTGGAACATGTTCTCCTTATCAAAGTATCTCTAGAATGGAAGAAAAAGTATCCAATGTATACACCCCTAATATGAGGCAAATTTATATCTTTTAAGTGAAGGCTACAACCCAACTATTGCACAAGAAGACAGGGAAAAGGGAGAGGGAGGGAAGGGGAGGGAGAGGGTGGGGGGAGATAGGACAAAGGGTGAGATCACACTTGTGGTGCATAATTGAAGGGTCAGGAGAATACTTCTAAATACGGATCAAAAATGTTTTTACATAGTAAATGAGAAAATCTCATGAATGTTATGTCAATCAGGTTGATGAAAATATCTCAGATTGTATGTGAAGCCCGCACACTGTACCCCATGATTGAATTAATGTACACAGCTATGGTTCAATAAAAAAAATTAATTTAAAAAATATATATATATTAGGAGAGAATGTGGCACCAGTGGAAGAAACTGGACTTTGAGCAAACCAGTTCAATCCTCTAGGCCTCAGTTGTCCTGTTGGTAAAACAAAGTAGGCTTATACTGTTGGTGGGAATACAAACTAATATAGCCTTTTTGGAAAGAAGTATGAAGAAACCTCCAAGAACTAAAAGTAGATCTTCCATTTGACCCCTCAATACCATTACTAGGTGGTTACCCAGAAGAAAAGAAATATAATTTTTACCATAGGGACATTTGCATTAGAATGTTTATCATAGCTCAATTCACAATCAAATGGAAACAACCCAAGTGCCCACCAACTCATGAATGGATTAATAAACTGTAACATATGTAGACTATTCAGCCATAAAGGAAGATGGAGACTTCACATCTTTTGTATTTACCTGGATGGATTTGGAGAACATCCTCCTAAGTGAAGTCATAAGAATGGAAAATCAATCATCCAATGTACTTGATACTAATATGAAACTTGTAGATGAACAAACACATACCCACACAAGTAAAAAACCCAATTAAATTCAAGTGGGGGGAGGGGAAGAGAGAGGAGAGAGGGATTGGTGTGTAGTGGGTTTAAGGGAGGGGTATATGGCGCACCTCCTGGGTGAAAGGCTCAACTACAACTTGGACTTTACCTAACAAACACAAACAATATAACGTAATGGTTTGTATTTGTATGTTATTCTGAAATTAAAAACAAAAACACAAAAAACAAAGTAGGCTTATTATAAAGCTATGGTAATCAAGACAGTGTAGTAAATAGATCAGTGGAACAGACTAGAGAGTCCAGAAATAGACTTATATATGACAAGTAATTAGAAAAATGTTTAAGGGCAGTTCAGTGGTGAAAGGTAGTCTTTTCAATTAATAGTGCTGGAAAAATTGAATACCCATGTGTGAAAATAAGAATTTGATCCATACTTTGTATCATATATGAAACCTAACTCAAAAAGGAACATAGCCTAAATGTAAATCTAAATCTATAAAACTTCCAGAAGAAATCATAGGAAAAACTCTTCACAACCCCAGCTTAGGGAATGCTTTTTTTTTTTTAGATACAATACTATAAGGATGATCCATAAATGTTGGGGACCAGCCCCAAACTATGCCCTGAGTTCCCTCCCAGTGGCTGGTGCAGACGAGAGGATGAGGGAAGAGCTGGGTTGAGGTGAGGTGGCTGACCACCTTCAAAGCGTGAGGACCGGAGGACAGCCCCTTGCTCCAGGCTAGCTCCATTTTTATTGCATACACCATTGATTTTTTATTGCATACACCATTGTTTTAATCATCAATCTAATAGAGGAAGGCTAACCCTTATGTCATGGTTCTTGCTGGGCTTACATTTTCTAACTATGTTAATTAGACTGATTTACTACCTTTTACTGTTATTGCTCTTATTATTTATGATCTTAACACAAACAGAGCATGGGACAGGGAACACAGTCCAGGAGCAGGATGTCAAAGCAGACCCCAATTAGACCACACACAAATCACAGGGGTGGCAATTAACACTCAAGAAGCCTTGTGCTCAGATGGACTGACCCTTCTGACCATACCAAGGTGACAGAAAAAAGGAGATATTTTTCTTCTTATCTAGTCCTGAGAGACCCTTTCTATCTTTAATGAGGTTGAAACATTCTGCATTCCCTAAACCCCCAAAAGCACTCTTCCAAAGAGGCGAGCTTTGTCTGCTCCTGACCTCACAGGGCAATCAAAGTGGGAGGGGTGAAATTCCTGCAAGGTAGCCTCAATGTCTTAAAGGGCAAGGATTCCGGGCAGGGCATTTTGTACCAGATTTTGGGTTTCTCTGATCCACTTCTCTCCTGTCCTGTTCCCTTTTGCCTATCATCTGGAATAATTTTCTTAATTCATTTCCTAATCTATTGACAACAAACAATTGAATTGGTTTTAAGCTTATTAAGTCATTTCTAGCAATGCAGGCACATCAAGACTCTTCCCTTAAGTACTCATACGTACATCTGCACATAAAAAATTTTTGGAAAAATTGGACATGATCAAGATGAAAACTTTTGCTCCTTAATGGACATGGTTAAGGGAATGAAAAGTCAAGGCATAAATTGGGAGTAAATATGTTTGAGTTATGTATTTGATTTTAAAAACCCTTGTAACCAGGATATAAAATTTAATAATAAAATAAACTATCCAATAAAAAAGTTTAAAAGATTTGAATGAATACTTCACCAAAGAAGATAAACATGCAAAAAGATGCTCCACATTATTAGTCAGTAAAACTGCAAATTATAACCTCAGTGAGATAATACTATACCTATTTGAATGGCCAAACTGAAAAAAAGACTGGCCATGCCATACCAAGTGTTAATGAGGACACAGAGCAATCAGAACTATTATATGTTCCTGGTAGGGATGAGTATCAAATAGTCCAACCCTTTCCTAAAACAATTAGGCAGTTCTTTTAAGAAGATAAAGCTATACCTACCATGCATTTCAAGCACTTCCACTCCTAGGTATTTACCTAAGAGAAGTGAAAGCGTGTGTTCACACATGAATGATCATAGCCCCAAACTGTCAACAAGTGGGTAGATAAATCGTGGGGTATTCATGCAATGGAACACTGCTCAACAATTAGAAGGAATGAATTCTTGCTACCAAGCACCATGAATGAACCTCAAAATAATTATGGTCGATGAAAGAAGCCGGAGAAAAGAGTGCATATTGTCTGATTGCATTTGTATGAAAATTTTAAAATGCAAACTAATCTGTATTGAGAAGGCAGACTAGTCTTTGCCTTGTGACTGGAGGGTGCAGGGAAGCATTAAAAGCAGAAAACTTCGGAAGGTGTGGAGCTGTTCATTATATGAATTTTGATGATGGATTCATGGCTGCATATATAGGTCAAAAGTTATCAAATAATGTACTTCAGCTATGCACACTGCATTGTAGGTTAGACATACATCAGTAAAGCTGTTTAAAGTGAACCAGACCATCAACACTAACCATCCATCAACACTAATGCAAAGGCAGGTACTGCCGTATTAACCAGGAATTTTATCAGACTGTGCACAGGTAATTCCAGAACTAGTTCTCACAAACTCTCATACTGCTGAGGTGTCTATTCCCTTTAGTCAAGATGGTTAAAAGGCCCTTTGGCTTTGGGAATAATGCATTATTTTAATTATTTTTAAAAGATGCCTCATAGATTGATGGTAGGAAAATGGGTGGGTGGGGACCTTAATTATGAGCTGAGTTCACTCTGTGGGGATGGCTTTGGGCCTCTGTGTTTGCATTTCATTAAAACAAAAACCAAAAGTGGGTGGAGGTGGTTTGTTGGAGGAAAACAGTTCTATTGACTCTCTTCTCATTTTCAAAAGCCCTGTCACCTCCGCTGCTGTATGTAAATGAGCCAAATGAGATATGCCAGTGCTCTAACCACCCCTCAGCTGAAAAGGCTGCAGGCAGAAGTCAGGTGGGTTTTTTTTTTTTTTTTTTTTTTGCATTTTTCCCCCTAGTGCCTTTAAAGCACCTACCTATTCCAATCTGTAGTGAGAGAAAGCGGAAAGGCGGTCAGGCGCCTGCGGTGAGGAAGGTGGGTGGGTGTCTTTTTTGCAGCGGCTGTGAAAAAGTTGTGAATCTTACTTGTGATGGTGGTTTCACAAGTGTAAACATCTGTCAAAACTCACCAACCTTTTTGCTTTAAATGGATACAGTTTATTCTCTGTAAAATCTACCTTAATAAAGTTGTTATTTTTCAAACTCCACACCTTTCTGCCCTCTGCCATAGAACAAAGTGGGCCTGCACACAATTGTTAATAAAATAATTGCATCATTGCCTCCCTGAGTAACTATCCTTAGGAAACAAGACTTAAAACCTCTCTTTAGTTGTCCAACCATACTCCTACGTATTAGTTTTTATTGTTAAACTCAGATGTTATTTCTTTATGTTTGTTTTTTTTTTAATTTTTAGATTAATGTGAGGGTACAAACAACCAAATCACAATACTTGAATTTGTTAATAGTTGTGTCCTGTACCCAAAAGGTGTGCAATACACCACTACACTGTGCCCGTTCAGTGGGAGCACACCAACCCCCCTCCCTCGCTTCCCCTCCCCGCAACTTGAATCGAAATGAGTCTTTTTCCTACATGGGCATGAATTAGATTGTCTACTGGTTTCACATTAGTATTGAGTACACTGGATACTTGCTTTTCCATTCTTGTGATACTTTGCTGAGAAGAGTGTATTTCAAATCCATCCAGGTTAATACAAAAGATGTGATGTTGCTATCTTTTTAATGGGTGAATAGTATTCCATGGTATATATATACTGTAATTTGTTAATCCATTCCTGATGGGCATTTTGGTTGTCTCTATATCTTGGCAATTGTAAATTGAGCTGCAATAAACAATCCAGTGCTTATTTCCTTATGATAAAATGATTACAAATCTTCTTCTGAATAGATGTTTGCTTAGTAGTGGGATTTCAGGGCCAAAGAGGAAAGATTTTATGAAGATGACTTCCATGGCAATTGCAACAACAATAAAAATCAACAAATGGGACTTAATTAAATAACAATTGAAGCAAATAGACAACCTTCAGAATGGGAAAAGATACTTGCATATTATGAATCTGACAAAGGCTTGATCACTAAGCAAGAGACATGAACAGAACCTTCTCTAAGGAAGACAGACAAATGGCTAACAAACATGAAAAAATGTTCATCGTCAGAGAAATGCAAATCAAAACCACTCTGACATGTCACTTATCCCTAGTAAGATTAGCCCACATCACAAAATCCCAAAGTTGCAGATGCTGGTGTGGATGTGGAGAGAGGGGAACACATTTACAGTGTTGGTGGGACTACAAACCAATACAGCCTCTTTGAAAAGAATTATGGAGTATCCTCAAAGAACTCAAATTACGTCTGTATTTTTTAAGGGTAAAATCAAGTGTGAAATTGAGGCTGTTTCTTTTAGCTCATTGTCTTAGTACATTCTGGCTGCAATAACAATATAGCAGAGATTGGGTAATTTTTTATTGCTTACAGTTCTGGAGACTGCAAAATCCAAAGTCAAGGCACCAGCAGAGTCAGTGGCTGATCAAGGCTGGTTCCTCACCGATGGCTCTGCCTTGCTATGTCCTCATGTGGCGGCAGGGACAAGGAGACTAATCCCATTCATGAGGGTTTTGCCCTCCCGATTTCTCTAATATCCCATCTTTTTAATACTATCACATTGGATATTAGGTCCCAGTGTATGAAATTTGGAGAAACACAAACATAACCCTAACACTGAACATGACAAAAAATGTGAATATTAGTCTTGTCTCTTCCAAGCTGTGACCTCAGAGGCAGTGCAGGCATCAAGGTGGTAGCCCTCTCAGTCTTCCAGAGACCAAGCATTTTGCATTTTTTCCCCTAGTGCTGAATAATAAATACTTGGCTTGGTGCCTGTTGCTCAGTGGTTAGGGTGCCAGCCACATACACTGGTGCTGGCAGGTTCAAACCCAGCCCGGGCCTACTAAACAACAATGACAACTGCAACAAAAAAGTAGCCAGGGATTATGATGGGCGCCTGTAGTCTCGGCTACTTGGGAGACTGAGGCCTGAGAATTGCTTGAGCCCGAGAGTTTGAGGTTGCTGTGAGTTGCGACGCCAAGGCACTCTACTGAGGGCTACTTGGTGAGACTCTGTCTCAAAAAAAAAAAAAAAGTTGTCAGTTGACTGAATCCCTGCTCCTTCCACGCCAGTTGGTCTGAATTACCCACAACTGTTCTACTCCACAAGTTCCCCTAGTTTTACATAGACACTGCTGAAAAGATGCCCGGGACAAATGAGCCAGCCATTGAACCTGTCCCCACAGAAGGCTTTGCGTCTCCCTTTATGATGCCTCCTGTGGTCAGGTCCTTGGGAAGCCTCTGGGTGGAGTGAGGGACACCCGTCCTTTCCTCTTTGGTTCTTTGGAGGACGAGCACGCTAAGGCAGGCAGAGTGCCTGGCTCTTGTGTTAGTGTGGAATAGGCACATCGTTCTCTCTCTCCATCCTGTCCCGTTTATATAATCATCCATTAGTTCCAAGTTACGCATTAAAAACTTTCTGTCTTTTCCTGTAAGATTTGATTTTTCTTCCAGTGATGAAATGGATTGTTCACTGGGTACATGTGTGAATTTCCTGAAAAGGACAGAATCCAAGGGCTTGAGATTCTCAGTTTTCAAGATCCTTGCTGTAAATAACTGAATTCATGGTGGAAATGAATCTGTTACTTAACACTGGCCTGCTACCTGCAGAAGGCTCCTGGGTGACATTAAACCTCCCTTCCTTCCTGAGCTCTTAGGCAAGCTTCAGCGGTTCTCCCCATAGGCAAGTACACTGTGTCCTTTCCAAGTTTTATCAGTTATTGACTTTACAGTGACTGTGCTCAAAAAACAAGGCTGATGAGGGTAATAGATTTGCTATTAAGAAATCTACAAGTGCTTCAACTGCATCAGTAGGACAGAGACTGTTGCCATAGGAAATAAAACTGCTGTGTAAAACCTGCCTTGTGGGTAATTTTTAGTTGGGGGATCCAGGCTTAGATTAAGAAATTCACTTTGGATTCCCAGATATCCATTAAAAAGAGTTCCAAAAGCCGTTTTTATTAAATTTACTCACTTAATGTCTATATTATTATTATTATTTTTTTTTTTTGAGACAGAGCCTCAAGCTGTCACCCTGGATAGAGTGCTATGGCATCACAGCTCACAGCAACCTCCAATTCCTGGGCTCAAGCGAGCCTCCTGCCTCAGCCTCCCAAGTAGCTGGGACTACAGGCACCCACCACAATGCCCGGCCATTTTTTGGTTGCAGCCATCATTGTTGTTTGGTGGCCCGGGCTGGATTCGAACCCACCAGCTCAGGTGTACGTGGCTGGCGCCTTAGCCCATTGAGCCACAGGCGCCGAGCCTAATGTCTGTATTCTTATCGATTGCCAAATGCTTTGTCCTAACCAGAAAGCTGTCAAGAATATCAATAAGATAACCATAGCTTTACATTGCAGAATCTTGTCAGACAGTGCACTTTCTTCAAGGAAGCATTCTTACCTGTTCATTTAAAAAATGTCATTCTTGCATTTTCTAAGCTGAGGCAACATTTAAAGAGAAAAGTTACTTTAAAACATGTCATTCAACTTAGTCATATTTAATAACTAGAGAATTGGGTACTGGTAATTATTTGACATGGAAGTGTCTGGTGAACAAACTAGAATGGCTTCTGACAAGTGCACAGATCTGCCGTCAGCAGCAGTGAGAGACGGCGGGACCTGGGTGCTGGGATCGGTGGCTATCCTGGTGGAAAGGACATCGAGGATCAGATGTGGTAGCTCATGAGCGCGGCTGGAGAGGAGGCTGTACCACGCAGAATGAGGGGCTGTTTTGACCTTTCCTTGTCTCCTGGCTGGCTCGGTCCTGGCCTTAGATTACGAAACATGTTCTGGAAATTATTTCCAGAGGGCACACATCCCTATGGTGACAGCTTATTTCTGGATTCCTGGTGCAAATGCCTGGGCTCTGATGACATTCAGGGGTGTGTTTCATGGCCCATCATCTGATTAGTCACTGAATTCTAAGGACTTTCCCTGCTGGCTTCTGGTCAGAGCACATGAGTGCAGAAGCAAAATTAACTTGTTTATTCCTCCAGGCTCTTTTGAACAGGCCGTGAAGTCAGACCCCACTTCCTACCTCAGGTGTCGCCCTTTGTGGTGGTACCTGGCCATCTAGAAATGAAATAATCTGGGTCTTCATAGGGAAATGGTTTCTAAGGCAGAGTTCTTTGAGGCTTCTTGTAATGAGAGGTGATCTTTATGTCACCGAAGAGACAATTTGGTCACCTCTGCAAAATCTTGGAATGCAAAGCTATTCTGTAACATAATCTTACAAATGACCCTCGGTGATACTCTTCTGAATAGAATGCTTTCCTTCTTCCTAATTCTAAGGTTATGTCTGCCACCCCCCCCCCGACCCCTCCCCGCCCAGTGAGGTACACAATGTCTCAGAAGGTCACTGGTTGCACTGGGAGGTGGGGTCGTCGTGGTGTAGACCAGCAGTTCTCAACTGGTGGGTCGCGACCCCTTGGGGGGTCTCCTGCATATCAGATATTTACATACGATTCATAACAGTAGCAAAATTACAGTTGTGAAGTAGCAATGAAAATAATTTTATGGTTGGGGGTCACCACAACATGAGGAACTGTATTAAAGGGTTCTGGCATTAGGAAGGTTGAGAACCGCTGGTGTAGACAGACTTGAAGTCAGACTCCTCTGTGCCTTACCAGGCTAATCTCTGTCATAGGTGTAGTAATAGAAACACCGTCACAGAGCTTTGGGGAAGATTAAATGAGATCCAGACTGTCTAGCACTTACTAAAGGGCAATATTGGGGTCATTTTTGTGATCACTACTATTGTCATCTGTTATCTTCTTTTTATTGGAGAAATTAAAAAGCTCCTGATTCAAAACCACTTGCATGTTCAGAGCAAGACTCTGGGGGAGCCAGGAGTGAGCACTAATCCCGCAGCTGCCTGGAGCAGTCACATGACAGGCTCTTCATTTGTGTCCCCTGAGGGTGGTGGCCTGGTCTCCAGAGTCAGAGCCAGGTTCCATCTGCTTTAGCTCTGGCGGGTGGTATGTGGTGGAAACTTAAGTTTCTGGGTTTTTCCCCAAGGCTCAGGGCTACAGTGTACCTCTGGAAATCTGGGTCTGGTTGGGGACCCTGCCTGACCTTGGTGTTTGACCTTGAGGACATCATTTCTCTTGTGCAGGCCACAGTAAAATAGAGCAACTGGTCTCAGCAGATCCTAAGTTTCCTCCCCTTCTAAGATCCTGTGGTTCGCTGATCATACTTGAGATCAGGTGGGCTTCATTGGCGCACTATTTCCTCCAAAAGCTATGGACCTTGAGTGTAGGATGAGGGCAGGCCCATGCAGGGATGTTGGATGGGGGGCCGAATCCACTCACCACGCAGGGCCCATTCCCACTACTAGGCGTCTTATAGCTGCTGCCCCCGTCGGCAGCTGGCAGCATCCCTGGGCCCCGGCTTCTCTGGCGCCATCCACAGGCAGCAGCCAGGAGTCATTCCCAGTGGTTTCTCCAAGCCTCGGCCTGGGGTTTCAAGCAGCTCCTCCCTCTCTTAACAAGCATGCAACTCTGGGTAAGTCACAAACCCTCAAAGCCTCACTTCTTCCCTTTTAATATGTGAAAAATACTATTTAATTTGGGAGTTCATGGTGCAGATTAAAGCTCACGGAAACCTATTGGTGGTTGGCACAGGGCCTGGCTCTTGGAAAGGCTCTGAGAACAGAGAGCTCTTTGATTGGCACAGCTGGTGCACAGGGACCCTCGGTCCTTGGAAGGGGAGAGACACAAAAGGTGGGGTTGGCATAGGGCTGGCGAGAGGAAGAGGAGGGATGGGAAGCTGGTTGTCATTGAACCTTTGCTGTGACCCTCTGCCTATGGTAGGTAGCTCCTGCCATCTCAGATTTCAGGACTATGGTGGCATAAGACACGGTGCAGAGTCGTCCTTGGCCCTGAATATGTTCTTCCCCCCACCGGGCACTCTCCTCTGATGGCTCTCAAGCAAATAGCATTAATCTGCCAGAATGTTCCCACAGGAGTCGAAGACGAATTCTGAAGCCCATTTGTTCGTAAAACATTCCAACCCTAATTCTAATTTGTAAGAACATGATCTCAGGCATTCGTTTACTTTGGTGCCATCAGCACTTTGCTCGGATTTCCGGTCTTTTGGCAAACAACTGTCCCATCCCACGATGATTCGTGATTTTTCCATCCAATGCAATTAGACACGTCTGTGGAATTAGTGTTTCCTAGCGTATTGGACTAGGGAACAAATGTCAGAGTGCTGAGAAAATGAAATGGGAGATGTATATTTGCCTTCTGTCCTTGTGTCTCTTGGTAGCTCCTTGTAGGAGGAGTTTAAAACCATGTTGAGATGTTGGCATGTCCGGGTCCAGGGCGTGAGCCAGGTTGGCAAGTCATGTCTGTGAGTTGATCCACTCATATTGACAAACAACCTTGTCAGTCTCATTGCCCCTGTGGATAATTGGGCTCCTCATGTTTGCTGAAATAAGTAAATTTGGGTTTTTATCAATGCTGTCCAACTTCAGGGCATTTTGTGAGAGCTTCTCTCTGGGAGTAAATCAGCGGGCTCCCTGATTTCAGGGCCAGCCCTGGGAACAGGAAGGATTCTTAATTTGTGAAAGCTGGCCTAGAAATTCTGGCCCATCCTAGCATTCATTTGGAAGGTCCATTGTAAGCAAGGGAAGTTAAATGGGTGGGTAGGGAGGCTCAGAGGAGGTAAAAGAACTTGCCAGACTCTTGCTTTGTGTGTTCATGTGTGGTAGTATATGTGGCAGGGGGCTCTCTGCACACCTGTGGCAGCCTGTGTGTAGTGGTTCCAACTCTCATCTTGAAAAGGATTCTCTCTGCACTTGGCATTGCTGAGATCAGGAGAGAGCTCAGAACTTGCAAGGATTGACTCCAGCCAGACAGCCTAGGAGTGAGCCGACTGAAAATATGTGTGTATGTTTATGAAACATATACTGTATACCATATAAATATATTTGAGAGGGAAAAGAAAGAACAGGAAAGGTAATGTAGGCATTTTGGTTTAAAATCCACTTTTTTAGGAGTCCAACTTTTCATAGTTACTTCTTGTTCCTCTTAACAAAATAGGTCTTTGAATATTTTTTGTGTTTTCACTTGTTTGATATCCAGCTTCTCTGCCACCCTAGGAGCTCCAGGAGGCCGTGTGTCTCTCTTATCTATCCCTGGATCTGCAGGGCTTTCCTTGGTGCTTGGCACTTAGTAAATGCTCAATAAAAATACTTGAAGAATGAATGAGTGATCTGGCTTCCATAAAAGAGAGAAGACGAAAAATGGTAGCAGAAAATGTTTCCTTTGAAAGTTTGGCAGGGCTCTGTTATTGATGTTGTTATCTCTGGTAAGAAGTATAGTTCTGAGGGGGCTTCTACTCTCAGCAAATTAATAAGATAACCATTCTGGGCGTCTCATGTGAAAAATAGCCAGTGAAGACTCGGAAAAGGAAGATGGCAGCTGGCCGGAACTGAAGTGTGAATGTTGATAAGAGCACAGAAATGCCCGGGCTACCCCTTCTGGTTCATTCACACATTATCACATGATTGCCTCGCCTTGATAAAGTCAACTGAAATAAGCTTGGTAATCTCTCAGCCCCACTCTATACATCCTCACTCAGCAGAGAGGCTGGACAAGTGTGCAGCTCTCTGCAACTGCAGGGTGATAACCTTGGGGAGATAACCTTGGGGACACCCCTCAAATCTGTTCACACGGCTCAGATCAGTGGGTAACGCCTATCACAGTTGTGAGAGTAAGTGTAGACAAGAGTGGTTCTCACACCTGATCGAAATCTTAGCTGCTGTGCAGACACTCTGATGCTGGGGGTTTTGTTGTTGCTGTTGTTGGTAAAATGTTCATCCATGTAAAAGTAGATTTAGGGAAAGACGTTGTTCTTTTTGGTTGCCCAGACACTTTGAAGGCCTTTCCCATGACGGGGAATTTTCTGACTTAGGAGTCCATGACTTTTCAAAGTAGGAACTGACCTCACTTCCCCAGGCTCCCTTGAATGTAGTGTGTAAGCACGAGACTCCAGACTCCACCAACCAGATGCATTCTCGCCAGGCTTTGCTTAGAATCTGTTAATGGAGGAAGCAGGCTTAAGGGGACACATTCTGGCCAGGGTAGTGGTCAGTACGTCCATTTTCCACAACTGCAGTGAGGAAGGTTCCAGAATAAGCAGCCTTCCATGAGCTACACCACTGCTTCCGTTGGTATTTCTGGTGGAGCAGTTCTGTGGTGTGATTTGAGTAACATTTGGGACCTGGTCCGCAGGTCTTCTAGAAACTCCCTGGGCTACCCTGCAGTGAATTCCTTTTCTGTTAGACCAGACAGAGTAGTCAATCTTATTTGCCACCAAGAACCCTGGATGATGTTGTGGGCCATTCACATTCCAGAACCCACAGCGGTATGAATTTTCACCATAACCGCTTTGGGACTCCCTGTCAGACCCCTGCTGGTTAACCACAGGAAGTTGTTCTTCATTTCAGAGCATTAGTTGAGGAAGCCTCGGCCTGGAGACCTCTAGGTTGGTCTGTTTGTGAATGTGCTTCCTCCCTACTTGAAACTTGGCGCTTCTCCAGGGAGATGGGGAGGGATGGGGCAGTGGTTGAGATCTTGGGTTAAGCAGTTAAGAGAATCTTAGATAACTCAGAGTTTGGGTTTATCTTATCAATTGCTAAAGTGTGCAATTCAGTCCTTTGCAAATTCCTTCCATCTCTAAAGTTTAGAATCAAGGATATGCACCTTCCTATAAGGGTTTTCTTCCGATCTTCCCAAAGTGCCACCTGCCATGAACTGATAGCATATGGTGTAAGTTTATGTTGGCATCTGTATGAGGATATGCGATTTATTTTGTGGGAAATGGTAATTCTTGTAAATGATCTCTCTTCAAAGTTGTTATTGTTTTACATTTCGCTATCACTCTTATGTGCTCTGTGGTACAGGAGTTCTCATAGCTGATAAAACACAGACACTGAGAAGGCCTGAAGGAACCAGCCTGCCTTTCTGAGACTAAATTGTGGGGAATTCACACAGTAACCCACATGTACAGCTGGTTTGTGAAGGTTTCTCCAGAAGCACGGAGATAATAGAGGCACGCTTTGTAAATACTAAATGATATCCAGGTAATTGCTTTAGTCTTTCCCTGTATTATTTTCAGACGATTCAATGTGAGGTAACAAAATGGGCAAAAACAAACAGAGAATAACCTTCTGAATGTTAGTAAGTAAGTTGAGACCTTGGATGTTCTAGAAAATCATGCATCGTATGGAGTACCTCAGTCCCCACAGACCTGAGTGAAATACAAGCTATTAACATTTGATATCATTGGGTGTCCTCTGGATATCAGGAGCTGTTGTTGAATCTCAGTGTGGACCCTCCTGCACCTGCCTTCCTGTGTCTGGCATTTAAGGAAGGGTCCAGGGCCGAGGAGATTGGCCAGCACCTCCAAGCACCTCTCCAAACCAATACTGGTGTAGAAAAACCCTGCAATTTGAGGAAGGGTACAGAAACATTCCTAATTAGTTTCCTCTAATGAGTGAGTGCTGTGCAAGACAAGCCAAACTTGGTGATAGCCAAGGCTGTCTTGCTATGTCAACTCCAGTTTCATGAATGCCTGGTGAGCAGTCACTCCCCTCTTTCCTCCTCTGGCTCTGTCTAGCCACCCCCTTCTCAGGTCCTCAGATGTGTCAGGTGTCTGCTCGCCTCTGCCTGGAATTTGCTCCCCAGCCCAGCACATCTTTAACCTTTAACATCACTAAGGTGTCCATTCCTTGCAGCTGCCAGACCCCCAAGGCCAAGGCCGTCTCTGGGGCTCATTTTGTGGATTTCCATATCACTCTGTACTTTCTTGTCCTAATAGCCTTTGTCATGTTGCTTTGTAATTGCTTGTTGATTTGTCTATGTTCTCTACTAGACCTAAACTTGGTGATGACAGGGACCATTTCTAATCTCTGCCCTCCCAGTGCCTGGCCTGTAATTGGCAACAATATGTAGTTGTTAAATGAGTCAGTTGTTTAACCAGACTATGTCATTAATAAGTGCCTATGATGAGTCTAGAACTGTACTGTGAGCAATGAAGGATCCAAGGAATAAAAACAGCCCCAGCTCAGCCATTCACGATCTCTGTGACCTCGGGCAAGATATGTACTTTGCCTCTGTCAATAGCATGATCTTTTTCTGTGAAATGAGAAGGAACACCTTCCTCCAGATATTGTAAAGATTATATAAAACAGTTAACATCAAGAGTGCGGGGCATAGGAAGCACACTTTAGCTGCTATGATTATTATCTGTCCAAGGAGTGAACTGGCCAGCAGCTGTGAGGGACCCAAAATGAAAGATGAAGAAATCTAAGAAATAGTTCCCTCCTTCCTTTCCTTTTCCCCTCCTTCCTGACCTCCTTCCATTCTTTAATTAATTCATTCATTTCTTATGTTGAAATTCTGATGAAAGTCGGAGAAAGGAAAGATCACTGTGATTTGAGAAAGTGATAAGAAGCATATGAGATCAGCTCTCTTTGTCTCTTGGGCATTTTTGAGAGCAGACACGTCAGCGAAACACTCAGCATGCCAAGAACTATGTTATGTTTTGCATATGGTTACATTCTCATCCAATCTGCTTAATCCAATTTGGTAATTTACTTAATCCGCTTTACATACATATACATTAGATCTTTACAGCAACTATGTGAAATACTGTTATTATCCCCATTTTAGGGATGTGGAAGCAGGCACAGAGAGGTTAAGTCATTTGCCCAAGATCACACAGCCAGTAGGTGGCAACACCAGCATCAGATCCCAGGCGGGCTGTCTCTACAAGTCAACTTGGCAGAAATGCCCCTGGGACACATGCACGGTGAGAGGACTGGACACCAGAGACACCGTCCTTTAGTGGTTGGCTGCTTGGGCAAAGGGTTAAGATCGCATTGAGCAGTAGAGTGGCCTGTCAGTGCAGTGTGTTTTGCAAAGTGAATGGTGGGTTAGAGGGGCTTGTAGGACGTGTATCCGGATCAACATCTGGGAAGGGAGGAGAAGAAGTAACAGAGGAGAGAAGAGGAAGTGGGGCTGTAATGCCGCCCCGGCCTCCCGGGCCAGGGAGAATGTTATTGAACGATTCGGAGAACAAAGGGCCCAACTCTTTGGACGCAGGTCAAGCTACATCAGGCTTTGCCTAGACTTGACTTGCTGCGGATTAAAACAGAGAGTCTGAAAATTAACCTAATGATGCCCGTGCAAGATGAACCCCAACGGGAGAGGCTGAGCATACTGTTGATGCACCAAAAGGACAACTCACGTTAAATTGCACTCTCTACCCCATTCCGCATGGCACACGGGGTTGGACTGACAAAACACGAAGTAATGCAATTAGAGATGGAAGAAGTTAGGCCAAAACTAGCTGATAGAGCCAAGAACTTAACTGAGGTGCAGCCTGCCCTTCCATGATGCAGAGTGACCCTGGTGTGTGTGGTGGATGGTGATGATATTCAATCAGATGTTGGTACATGAAAACTGTGTTCCTTATTTGTTAAATTACCACATTAACAGCAAGTGCTACTGGTTTGATTTGCACCTGATATGATAAGAAGCTAATTATATGACAGGGTGACCCACGTGGCAGGGCACTTTCAGTCCTAGCAACACAATATTTATCTGTACCGAAAACAGTCAAGCTGCTAATTCAAGATGCAATCTTTTCCAGAGACATAGCCAGTGCAATAAAAAACAACTTTCCCCATTCCTAACACTCTGGAGATGTTCTCCAGGTCTAGGAAATACAACCATAGCTTATTTTTATTTTTGCCTTTTAGAAATGACTTACGGATGACCTTTCTTGTAAGTATATTTGTATTAAATAGTCTTAATAAAAATATGTGATTAATGACAGGACACAGAAGCACAGAATCCTAGACTTTATTTGCATTTGCAGTTTTAAAAAAGAATCTTAAGCTTTATCTTTTATTTGTAGGTTTTGTCTGATTATAAAAGGAAGACACAGATGGGAAAATTTTTCAAAATACTTAAAAGAAAATTAAGAATCATAGAGATTATCACTATTAAGATTGGGGGATGTATAGCTTCTTTCTTTCTTTTTTTTTTTTGCTTTAATCTGTTTCTAAATAAGTAACATTTTTTGTAAGTTGTGTAAAGTATGTCTGTGTGGTGTGGGTGTGTGTCTAATACAGGAGCAGACCAACTGTGGCTTACACTCATTTGCCTTTTCTTGCTGCAACAGTGGACTTGAGTATCAGTAAGAAAGACCACATGGCCTGCAAAGCCAAATGCACTATCCAGCCCTTTACAGAAAAGTTTTCCAATCCCTGGTTTCTTGTTTTGTTTTGTTTTTGAGACAGAGTCTTACTCTGTCACCGTGGGTGGAGAACCGTGGCGTCATAGCTCATAACAACTTCAAACTCTCAGGCTCAAGAGATCTTCTTGCCTTAGCCTCCTGAACAGCTGGGACTACAGGTGCCTGCTATGACACCCGGCTAGTTTTCTCTATTTTTAGGAGAGACGAGGTCTCATGTTTGCTCAGGCTGGTCTCGAACTTATAAACTGAGGTGATCCACCTGCCTTGGCCTCCCAGAATGCTGGGATTACAGGTATGAGCTACCTTGCTCAGCCCAATCCCTGTTTTAACATGTCAAGGATCCTATGCCATCAGATGTTCTTCAAAACCGTGCTTTCAAGAAGTGCATGGTGTTCAGGTGAGTGGTTTGAAGTCATACTTGACCTCCCCTTGTCCCTTAGTGCACACAGTCTGTCTGTGGGGAGGGTGTTCCTTTTGGTTCTGTCTCCACAGCATGTCCTGTGCACCCAGCCCTCAGCCCTCCTGCACCCCCCGCTCCTTCTCTTGCACCTGAAGAAGCTGGTCCACAGGTAGTCAAAAGCTAATTATTTTGGTGTCTCCCAGTGCAATGTGACCTTGAACGTGAGGCGACCATACCCTTTCCATTGTCAAGGTCTAAGTAAAGCTTTTGGCCACCTTGAATATATAGGCTTCCAGAAATATGTATGTAAAGAGTTACTTTTTCTATTAATACTAATTATACTCTTCATAAATTCACTGTCTGCTAATTTCATTATGTTAAGATATGTAAAAATTACTTATTCTTTACATGATACATTAGTTTTAAAATGCAGCTTTTCCCGTTCTCTCTGTATCTTTCTGTATGTTCTGTTTATTGAAACGGGCCACTTTTTGAGTCTAACACATTTCCTAGAACAAAATGTCTTCACTAATAAGTAGAAATAGAGAAAGTTAAAAAATTAAAGTCACTGGAAATTTTACTAAGCTGTGAACAACTATTTTGATCAGTGTTCATCACATGGCCACTTACTATGTTACTTTCTGAAGAAACTTCTGAAAACCTATCTATAAGGCCTTTTCAATTTGTGAGGCTCCACACCCAAAGAATTATGAAATCTGTAATAACCTTTTTTTCCTTCTGTTTAATTATTATTTTTGTTCTTATTATGATTTGTAACAATTCTGTCAGGTAACTTCTGTGACATCTAAGATCCCCTGAACTAGCATTGATTTCATTTCAAGCATTCCTTCTTTCCTGGTACTATTCAAATAAATTGAATGTGTAGCCCTCATTTGTGATGGATTCAAATAAATTGAACGTGTAGCCCCCATTTGTGATAGATTCAAATAAATTGAATGTGTAGTTCTCATTTGTGATAGATTCAAATAAATTGAATGTGTAGCCCTCATTTGTGATAGATTTTGCAAGATCACATTCCAATGTCTGACCACATCTTCCCTTTGTGGGATAATTTTGGTAAAGTAGAGCAAAGCAGAGAAACCTTGCCTTGAATTCGGATGTGTGAGATGACCTCTCCATTCCACACAGCCCTGTACAGCACTGCCCAAGGGGGCCCTGTCGGCCTGGAGGACCAGACTGGCTTGGTGGGTTGGAGCTCCACCCTAGACCACGATGGCCTGGGTTCAAATCCCACCTCCCCTGTTTACCAGCCCCGTGACCTTGCCCAAGGGATATAGGTGCTCTGTCCCCATCTCTCAGCTCTTCCAAGATTCTGAGTTGGAGAGTAATAAATTTAATGGGGGGTGTTCTTGGGACCACCAGCAGGGAAGGGAAGAGGAGGAGGCAGCATGGGGCAGAGGGAGAAGCTGAACTGTGATGCCATCCCAACAAAGGCCACAGCTAGTTCCATGCAGAGTTGTCCCAAATTGGACCAGGGTGCCACTCTTTTGCACCGCTGTGCTGGTCAGTCACTGGCTGGCCCTGGGAGGAAGTGTGGCGTCCGAGAGGCAATTTGCTTCAATGAGGATAGTACCCAAAGAGGCCTCCTCTGGAGTGCTCCCACAGCTGGTGGAGGAAGTCCTTCGCTGCTGAAGTGGGGCCTGGCAGTACGTCACAGGACACACCGTGGAGGTAATAACAGTCCCTTCCTAACAGGGTTGATATTGACAGTTGAGTGGATTAATATACGAAGAAATGTCAGAACAGTGTCTGACTCCCAGTCACTGAGATGAGTTCATTAAACAAATTAAAATGTGGGACCTGACTCTTCTCCTCTCACTGTCTTCTTGACTACAATACTAGCTTCCTAGGTTCCAGACCCTATTTCACTGAGATGAGTTCATTAAACAAAATTAAAATGTGGGACGTGACTCTTCTCTCACTGTCTTCTTGACTACAATACTAGCTTCCTAGGTTCCAGACCCTATTTCTGGGATATGCAAAGTCACTCCTTACTTGGGACTTTTGTAATTATTCCTGGGCGTCTCTTCTTGGGTCCACATTTCCCATGTGTTGCACGAGGGAACATCTAAGAGTGGAGTCTAAGGCTTTCCTGCTCCTAAGGGAGGCTGTCGACACTGTTAGGAGCTGGTCTTATGACTTGTTACACCACACGGGATTTCACAGACTATGCTCCCAGTAAGTATGTGATGATTAAGCAAATGAGGCTTGAGATTTTATTGTCTGTTCAACAGCATGCCTGTAGATCAAGATTGATTGGTTATCCTTGGAAGCAAAATATTTTTCTACAGAATCACTTTGAACCATTGGATACTTTGAATCATGGAGTGATGCTCATGAACATTGGGATCCCTGATGTGATGGCTAAATTTATGTGTCAACCTGGCCAGGTTATGGTGCCTGGTTGTTTGGCCAAATGCCAGTCTACATGTAAAGTATTTTATAGATGTGATTAACCTCATTAAATCTGAAGGGTTTGAGTCAAGCATGTTATCCTTCTCAAAGGCCTTAAGTGCAAAGACTGAGATCTCCAGAGAGGAAGGAATTCTGTCTCCAACATGCCTTCCCACTCAAGATGTCAACTTCTGCCGGGATTTCTAGTACATTGAACTACCCTGTAGATGTCAGGCTGTCCAGAGTGAAATTTAACACCCATGATCACATGAACCAGTTCCTCAAAATAAATCTTTCTCTTTCCATCATAGTGGCTCTGTTTTCCTGAAGAACCCTGACTGATACTGCTAAGAACTCAGTGTTTGCTCAGTCTCCACCTCTTGTTTTGTCTCAGTTGCTGCCAGTGCCCCTCTGCAGGGCAGAGTAGGGACGACCTCATTTGTCTAAGCCTGTTTCCCGGCTGACTTGCCCAAGAAGAGCCTCGCCTTTGCCTGTAGGGTTTGTAAGTCTGTGTAGTTGGGACAGACAGACTTGGTGATTGGGACTCCTTGTCCATTACCTTACATGTAGCCAGCTTTGCTTTCATGGGGGAGAAGGGGACCCAGTCATCCCGGAGAACATATGTAAACATAATGTCCCCACTCTGCATCTTTCTGCAGATGGTGTGCCAACTTGTCACTTCCTGGCCTCTCATGTGCTTTCTGACCCAGCATGTCTCTCTTCACTTATATTTAGGACTGAGGTGGTGTTGCTTAACTTTTAGTGGCTTGTGATGAGCACAGAGGCTGGGTGGGTAGGGGTTTTAAACAGGGCCTTTGTCACAAAAGTTACCTGACAGGGCTCTTCATAGTTTTCAACCCAAGTTATGATTTCATTGTCTCTTTAAAGAAATAATGTAAAACCAAGTTTGGTAGAAAAAAATTTACCTGGGTTATAAATCAGCAGCTTGAAAGCCGTGTCTGGCGGTGCAAATCTACCATGAAAATTTATGATGAACTGTGTGTGTGAGGTTGCCATGGTTTGATCTAAAAGTAGGTGCACATAAAGAAGCCAAGTCTCCCTTCTATTTTTAAAGCTTGGGCTTCCTCTAATACTCAAAGTAGGAAAGAAAGATGAAAGGTAACAACTCGTGGCACACAGAGAAAGGAAATCTGGAGTTGGTTAAAGAAGTGGAGATTTTATCAAAGTGGCGGAAAAAATCGGAGGATTATTGGTCATGGTTTCCTAAGAACATGTTGGGAGTGGTACATGTCCTTCACTGCTCTGAGTGCAGTCAGGGTATCAAAAAGGGTCACCCTGTCTCACATGTGTTCAGAGGTGGGTGTGCGCATAGGCAGCATAGACGTTTGTTACGCTGCCGTGTGAGCTCACCCCACACTTCTATGCTCGGTCTTGATGTGGCCTATTGTCTGGTGCTGACACTAGTAGGAAGGAAGCAAGATACTCTGTGGTGAGGGCCAGCTCAGCTGGACAGGATGGGCAGGGCAAGTTGAGGGGAGCAGACAGGGTGCTCCGTGGTGAAGGCCAGCTCAGCTGGAGAGGATGGGCAGGGCTGGGCAAGTTGAGGGGAGCAGACAGGGTGCTCCGTGGTGAAGGCCAGCTCAGCTGGACAGGATGGGCAGGCCTGGGCAAGTTGAGGGGAGCGCTGCTGAGCAGGAAGGGGTCATTGAGGCAGACAGGGTGCTCCGTGGTGAAGGCCAGCTCAACCGGAGAGGGTGGGTTGGATTTAGTGACTTGCTTTCAAAGAACAGAGTAGGACAGGGAAAAACAATAACATCACAGTGGGAAAACCGGCAAACACTATTTCATCTAAGTGATTCACCACGGGAACCTCGTGAACCCCTGGCATCATGAGATGGGAAGGACACTTCACCTCGTGGTTATTCTTCCCTAAAACCCATACTCAGCCTGGTTCAGACAATTCCACATTGAGGGAGAGCTACAAAATACTGCTCAAAACCAGTAAGTTGTGAAAACCAAGGAAAGACCGAGCAGTTCTCACAGGTCACAGGAGACTGAACAGATGTGATGACTGAATGCGGAGTGGTGCCCTGGGGGGCTCCTGGAGGGGAACAGAGATGTTAGTGGAAAACCCAGCAAAGCATGAAGGAAGTGTAGATTCAGTTCCTGTAATGCGCCCATGTCGGTTTGGACAGATGTGCCGTGGTCGTGTAGGAAAATGAAAATGGGGAGGGAGACACAGGAACTCTCTGGGCTACCTTTGTAACCCTTTTGTAAACCTCAGACTATTCCAAAATAAACTTTTTGCTGAAATACAAGAAGTTCTTGTACAGAGAAGAGGGGTGCTGCTGGATTCTGGACGAAATCCCAGAGGAATTGGTATGGAGGCGGCAGGTCAGAGATTAACACCAGCAGAGTCTCCCTGGACTCAGTTTCTCTTCTCTGGCTCTTCCGGATTCCAGTTTGGGGGTTGTTTTCCTCGATTTTTAAAGCTCATTACTTTTCTGAGTCATTTTGGCATTTTGCTTACACCCTACAGCACCTTCAAGTTGCTGTGTCATTCAGAACCCAGACGCGTACTGCAACATACGGACCATGTTTTGGAGAGCACACGTGATAAACCAGGCTTCTCAGAGATGTGTTTATCCCCAGAAAGTGACTGGGGCAATAAGGAAATGCCAGCCATTAAGTCCCTGGAAGGCCCTGCCCTCATAAGAAGCAGTTACGAGGTCTGTTAAGTTGAGGCTGTCTTCTTCCTGCCTACCAGATCAGCATGGTGCTCAGCTGTTCTTGTAACAGATGCTTCTAAAGGCGCTGGTTCCTCTGCACAAATGCCCAGGGGCCGTGGGCTGTGGGCCTGGGAGTGCACTTCTCCATGCCCGTGGCCTGGAGGAGAAGTTCCTTCAGTGTCTGAGATCACTCGTCTCCATCCAAAGCTCACTCTATCCACAGTGTTAGCATACGGCGCATGTGAACCGGAGACCAGAGGAGGTGCTCGGGCCGCCTGAGCACACCTCAAAGGGAACATGGAGATAATGATTAAATGACAGGGCTGTCAGGCCCAAAAGTCTCCCCTTCTATTTGGCTTCTCCACTGGCCACTGGGTAAAGGTATAGCTAAGGAACATCTTATCATTTCCTATTCAAGGAACGAAAAAAATTTTAACGTGGACACAAGCAAAATGCAATAAGGAAGATCAACATGTACCCAAAGTATTACATAAGCCATAGTTAAACAGCAGGTTATAGATAATTGCCCCTGTGTTTTTAAACACAGGAGATGTGGTTTGTTTTTGCTGTGTGCCACCCTCCTTTGAGTCACTCCTGCTTTTACCATCCTTAAAGACCTTTGTCCCCAGTGTTTGTAGACTTAGAAAATTTCTACTTCCTTGTTTGCTGAGAGCAGAGAGAGACCCGCCAGACTTCTTTCACTGCTGTGGCTGTTCGTTCTAAATTTCTTGGAAGCAAAGATTTGCTGTCAAGGAAATTCACCCCTGAAATACACATACATGCTGTGTAGCTGTGGAAGAGAATTTGAAACAAAAAAATGTAGGCAGGGAGATTATTCAGAACAGGGACGTTTCCTAGAGGGAAGCTTGAGTCACTGGTAATATTGGCCCCCTGGGGAATTTGGTTTCTAGAAGTGTTTAAACTCAGTGGAGGTTTTATGGAATGGGGAAAAATAAGAAGGAAGAGAGAATGAAGAAATTGTCTTGACATCAGAGGGATAGAAGCTGTGTCTTAAAGGTAGAGGAGTGCAGAAGTAAGTGGGAATGGACCCAGTCCTAGGTGGCCCGCAGGTCTTTTGGCACAGCCAGAGTTTGTAGAGACCATGTTGAGTGCAATGAAGTGGGTCTCAGTAAACACGGGTCTGGTGATTTTGGATGACGCGAGGCGTGAGGCCTGAGCACCTGCCCTGTTTTCACGCTGTTGCCAAGTAGCCTCCTCTTCCTCTCCCTGTGCCCTGAGGCTATTCCCGTACCCTCAGTCCCCTGCCTCTTCTGGTTCTTCTTCCCCACCTGCTGTCACCCCGCCCTTCCTTGGGTCATGGTGGATGGACTTTATATCACGTATACTCAGACGGTCATGCACTCCTAAACATCACAACTTAAAAATTTGCAATATACAATGAAAGTTTGTTCAGAAATATATTTGATCAGAAAGTTAGGACGTAGAATATGCTACCACAGAGATCAGCATGACAAAATCTAGCTGGCACAGGAACGTGTCCTTGAGGCTCCCTGTCGGAGTCGGGACGCTAGGTCGCCGAAATGAAACTGCCAGGAGGCGGATTGCTGCACAAGCATCCCATAGATGCCGGGGAACCTGTTGTCTCAGTCAGGTAAGGGGTGCTAGAGCGCCTCAAAGGTGCAGCAGTCAGTCTTAGTAGGAGCCTTGACTGACTGCTCCCGTGGCTGTTCATGGAAGTCATCCCGTGGCTTTACCCCACAGGTGTGGAGACTACCAGGCCATGATGTATGTTCTCTCGTGCTCTCATGTGCTACGTGCTCTTGTGCTCTTTAACAAGAGACCAGTCCTTCCCCATTCCTCCATTCCCAAGGTGTTTCTTTTCAGGTGTCTCTATAGCTCCCGAATCTTTTACTGTGCTCCCTGGCAGCCTCTCTCCCACTGTTTTCCGACTCTTCCTTCATATTTCTGTCCTTCCTCACATTCTCTTCCATCTGTATCTTCTGCAAGTCCATGTCCTCCACTCCTGGCCTTTCACTGCCACTGGGCTGGCTGGGCTTCCCGGTCCAGCATCCCTTGGGTGGCTGCACACTGCTCTGTCCGGACCATGGTGCTGAGCTTTCCAGATGGTGTTGCTTCCGCAGATGCTTTGGGGAGTCACGGTTCACCCAGAACAGCCTCTGGCAGCAGGCATGGGCAGGCAGGGAGGGGTGAGAGGCATTTGGTCAAAATGAACGGTCTGTGACAAAGATGTGGCACCAGTTGCTGGTCCCCACCAAGACTGTAACAGATTATGCGACACAGTCAGGGTATGACATTCCAACACAAATGAACAAAATGGAAATTCTGACAATTAGAGGTATAAGTGATATATTGGCTTACTTTGCAATTCGTGGTCCAGACAGGGACACGGAGAAGTATAAAAGGGGGTTGTTAATAGTTACACCAGGACAAGAGGAGCAACTGGGAAGTAACAGGACCACAGTGATATTTCCAGAAAAAGGATAGAAGAGACTAATAGGAGAGCTGGGGAGGGGGAAACTTCAGAGGCTCAGTGTGCTGGTTAGAGAGGCCTGGATATTTTGGGATGAAAAGAACTTTGAGGAAAACACTTCATGTGCTAAGCTTAAAAAAAGGCAGAAAGATAAAATGGGGAATTGGGGTGAGTCTGATCTAATCATTTCAAGAAGCGACTGGAAAAGTTGCCTGCTGGCTGTCCTGATTATCCAGGCCACTGTTTCCAGGTGTATCCAGCACATCTCTGGGTTTCCAAGGACCTGAGTCCGGGACTGCCTTGGGGGGATTGAGGCCACAGTTCACTGCCCTCCCTGTTTAAACCTGAGTCACTCTTGTTGGTTTGGCAGTTGTATCTTTCACATATTAAGGTTTAGAAAAACATAGCATTTGGGAGAGAAAAGGTAATATTGCTTTGACAAGTCTCAGTCTGATTCTGTCAGCCAGAAATCCAGGGAGCAGGGTACCGTCTTTCCCCCAGTAGGGTGGTTGATGGAGTGATCATTCACCAGATCATCATTAGCGCATGGCATCATTTATGCCCATTGGATGCTTTTAATTTTATTTTTGTTTTGTTGTTTGATCTAAGTAGAAAAATGTCTTTGTTTACTTTGTTCCAGGAATATACTGGGTTTGATACCAGTTCCATACTGCTATTCCATTTTCTCACAATGTATAATAACACATACTCTGGATTCTTGTAGGAAGCAAATTCTGTGATTTTTGAAGTCTTGGGTAGGCTATGGAAGGGAGGAGAAGGAATTCTTACACTCTTCTACCTTCGACTGACAGGTAGAAGATTTGCTTCAGTTTTCTTTCTCCCATTGTTTCAACCAACACGTCTTTTCCCAGTCATCTCCCCAAAGGCATAAGGCACCCAGGCCAGTCCTGAGGCACCAAAGGAGTCACCTCCAGAATTCTTCAACAGATTTATTCTGGGTCTAAACACCTTGAACACCCCATTGTCCTGCGATGTCCTGTCCCCTCATCTTCTATCTGCCCCCTGCACTCTTCTGCAGGACCCTTTGCATCTTTGAGCAAAGCTATCGTCTTACTGGAGTTCTGAGTTCTGCTTTGGTGAATTGTCACCTGTGCAATCTAATTCTCTACCCTATGTCTTCTTAAGAGCACACACCTTAAAAACAACAATAGCAAACAAACTACTGACTTCGTAGAGGTTGTTGTCAGGCAGGAGAGGGAACCGGCTTTTTTTTTTCTCACACACTGAGATTGATCTCAGCATATGACCTAAGATGGAAGTCCAATGTACTTTTGTTTTAATGGGTTTTGTTTTGTTTTAATAATTGTTGCTTATACTTATGGGAAAATACTTAGGGTTAGGTTTGGGTCTGAGTAATGAAGTCTCAAAATAATAGTGGTACAATTGATGTATCTTTTTCTATTACCTGAAAGTTCAGAAGTAAGAGATGTCCAGGGCTGTTGATACTCTCAGTGCCTGTGGCCTCAGGCTGCTGCTTTTATGGGCTCTACCATGCTTGGCCTCCATTGTACAAGTTACCTAATGCCTAAGATGGCTCCTGGGGAGCCAGTCATCACGTCTGCATCCCAGCCAGCAGGAAAGTGGAAGAGGTAAAGGGGATGTACCAAGTGTCCTTTAAAAAGTGTTCCTAGAAAAGAAAACTACAGACCAATATCACTAATGAATATCGATGCAAAAATATTAATTAAGATCCTAACAAACAGGATCCAGCAACACATCAAACAAATTATACACCACGACCAAGTGGGCTTTATCCCAGGATCCCAAGGCTGGTTCAATATACGTAAATCCATAAATGTAATTCTGCACATAAACAAATTAAAAAATAAAGACCATATAATTCTCTCAATTGATGCAGAAAAAGCTTTTGACAATATCCAGCATCCCTTCATGATCAGAACACTTCAAAAAAATTGGTATAGAAGGGACATTTCTTAAACCGATAGAGGCCATCTACAGCAAACCCACAGCCAATATCGTATTGAATGGAGTTAAATTGGAACTTTTTCCACTTAGATTAGGAACCAGGCAAATTTGCCTATTGTCTCCATTGCTCTTCAACATTGCAATGGAAGTTTTAGCCATTGCAATCAGGGAAGAAAAGGCGATCAAGGGTATCCACATAGGGTCATAAGAGTTCAAACTTTCACTCTTTGCAGATGATATGATTGTATATTTGGAAAACACCAGGGATTCTACTACAAAAGTTTTAGAAGTGATCAAGGACTACAGCAATGTCTCAGGCTACAAAATCAACACCCATAAATCTGTAGTCTTTATATATACCAACAATAGCCAAGCCAAAAAAGCAGTCAAGGACTCTATTCCTTTCACAGTAGTGCCAAAGAAGATGAAATATTTGGGAGTTTACCTAACAAAAGATGTGAATGATCTCTATAAAGAGAATTATGAAACTTTAAGAAAAGAAATAGCTGAAAATGTTAACAAATGGAATAATTTACCATGCTCATGGCTAGGAAGAATCAACATTGTTAAAATGTCTATACTACCCAAAGCAATATATAATTTTAATGCAATTCCTATCAATGCTTCATTGTCATATTTTAAAGATCTCAAAAAAATAATACTTTGTTTTATATGGAATCAGAAAAAACCTTGAGTAGCCAAGACATTACTCAGAAATAAAAACAAAGCAGGAGGAATCATGCTACCAGACCTGAGACTCTACTATAAATCAATAGTGATCAAGAGAGCATGGTATTGGCACAAAAACAGAGAGCTAGACGTTTGGAACAGAATAGAGAACCAAGAGATGAATCCAGCTACTTACCGTTACTTGATCTTTGACAAGCCAATTAAAAACATTCAGTGGGGAAAAGACTCCCTATTTAACAAATGGTGCTGGGTGAA
>CAUYON010100013.1:0-10806 GCA_963573935.1 Arctocebus calabarensis
TTATATAGTGATCAAGGAAATGCCATGAAGGATATCTGTAACAGTATGATCAAAATATTTCTGAATGTATATGAATCGTGCCCTGTGATTGCACCAATGTACATAATTATGATTCAATAAAATTATTTAAAAAAAAATTTAATTTAATTTTTTATTTGAAATTAATATGAGAGTATAAACACTTATGTTACATTGTTTTCAATTCTCAGGTAAAGTCCGAGTTGTAGTTGAGTCCTTTACCCAGGGGATGTGGTGCACACCCTCACATTGTGCTCATGAGGGATATCTTGCCAATTGCCCTTCTTTCTTCCCACCAGTTGCCCTCCCACCTCTCATGGCCCCCACCTTGCTAGACTATATTTGCTTTTTATCTTTTGCTTGAGCATGTAGATATTTATATATTGTTTTCATATTAACATTCAGTACTTTGAATTTCTTTTTCCCTTCTTGGAATCCTTTACTAAAAAGAATATGTGTCAACTCCATATAAGTAAAAACAAAAGTCTCTATCTTTTATTATGGCTGAATAGTATGGGAGAGGGGCGGTTTGTTGTGATAAGGTCATTGACAGTGACATTTTAGTCTGGAGACTTACACTGAAGAATATAAAGATGAAATGTTGTGGTGTCTGGTTGTTTTCAAAAATAAAACAGTCACAAGAAAAGGGGAAACAGATGGAATTAAATGTATTGAAAATAGGACATCAGGACCCACTGCTTTGTGAAGTATCCCTTGTGCTTTTTACTTGTGCCAAATAATAATACCCTCTTGCTATAAAAAAAAATTATAAGTCCAACAATACTGGGTGAAGCCAAGAAATTGTTTCATGGGAGCTCCTTATGTATATTGAGACTCTTTGTATATACTGAAATACATATGTATATGTATTTATACAAATATATATATACACACATATATTTGGAATGGCAGAATTAGAGAGACATTGATCAAAGAATACAAAGTTACACTTAGAAAAGATGAATAGGTGACAGAGAGCTCTGATAGAGAGTGGTGACTGTAGTTAGGGTACTGGTGAAACTTATTAAAGGTAGAGTATCAATGTCTTTATATAGTGATCAAGAAAATGCCATGAAGGCTATGTGTAACAGTATGATCAAAATATTTCTGACTGTATATGAAACACATTGTGCCCTATGATTGCACCAATGTACACAATTATGATTCAATAAAATTATTAAAAATAATAATAATACTGTATTATGTACATGAAAATGGTAAGTGAATAGATCTTAAATGTTCCCACTATCAAAATGACACTTACATGGCGACTGTTATTGAGTTCCATCTTATCACTTTGCAATGTATATATCAATCAAAACATTGTGTTGTACACTGTAAATATATACAAAATTTTTGTTGTCAATTATATTGTAATAAAGCTGGTGGCGGGGTGAACCAAAAAAGATGACATTAACTTGTCTCTCTCTTTCTGCCTCCTCCCATGCAGTGCCATATGGGTCATGGTTTGACCATGTTCCTGGCTGGGTGTCCATGAGAGAGAGGGAGAACTTCCTGATGCTGAGTTGTGAACAGCTGAAATGGGTAACAGTCATTTCAGTAGTCGGCACACACCCTCTCACTACCACCTTCACTCCCTCTGACTTCCCTCCATTTCTCTGTGCCTCCATTCCACTTTCTCAGTCATCATTTAGCCTTGAAAACAGTCACTAAGAGTGGGATTATCTCCCTCATCTCCATTGCCCTACTTCTGGTTACCCCTTCCCATATTTGATCAAGCTCTTTTTCATGTGCTCTTTATTTTATCTTCAAGCATCTAAAGGGTTTTCCCATGCATTCATGTACAGGACCATGGCTCATGCTCACACTGTGCATTGTGAGTAGGACATATGGTGCTGTCGATGACCCAGTGATGAGATGGCCCTGGGGAAGGGACAGAACTGGTGTTTACAGTTTAGTTCCAGAGATGTGTCCATCTTTCTGATGTCTCAGCCTCATTGCTAAGAAGAGAAATGAAGGCATGAGATCAACCTGTGTGAACATACTGAGCTGCCAAGAACTGGAGGGGCTGCTGAGAGACAGGAGAAGCTGTCAGGTGATGCTCAGACCAGTGAGGATGAGCAGACCATTGCAGAAACAACCTGACCTATTGGTGGCATCTTGGAGAAAGAGAAAGCGACATAAACACTGGATGTTGTTTCCACCTGAGAAACATTACCTCCCATCACCTTCCTCTACCCAACTCTGTTCAATCCCCAAAGGCCTGAACCCGAATCCATTTTAATCGGGAAGCCTTTTCAAACATATTTAACTGCCTAAGGTCCATGATTCCATTCCTCCTCCTCCTCCTGCTCCTTCTTCTTTTTCTTTTTTGAGACTGAGTCTCACTTTGTCATTCTTGGTAGAGGGCCATGACATCTTAGCTCACAGTGGGCACCAACTCTTGGGCTCAAGCGATTCTCTTTCCTCAGCCACCCAAGCAGCTGAGACTACAAGCGCACACCACAACTGGCTATTTTTAGAGATGGGGGTCTCATGCTTGCTCAGGCTGGTCTCAAACCTATGAACTTAGTCAATTCACTCACCTTGGCCTCCCAGAGTGCTAGGATCCATATCTTCTTGTAATTTTCCTTTCAACTCATACACATAACTTTAATTTTAGTTATTTCCACAGTTGTGTATCCTCTGTTAGATGATAACTGGAGCTAATGAAATAAAGAAAAATTTTGAAGCATTTTAGATCAAAGACAAATGTCTATCATTCAGAGCAATCTCTTTCTGGTATAAAAAGCTATTTTCTTTTTTTTTTATTGTTGGGTATTCATTGAGGGTACAAGAAACCAGGTTACACTGATTGCATTTGTTAGGTAAAGTCACTCATAACAATTGTGTCTTGTCCACAAAAGGTGTGTCACACACTGAGTTCCCCTCACCTCCTCCCTCCCTCCCTCTCTCTGCTCTTCCTTTTATTACCCGTTTCCTCCTTCCCTCTCTCTGCTCTTCCTTTCCCTCACTCCCTTCCTCCTTCTCTCTCTCTCTCTGTTCTCCCCTTCCCCCCCCCCACTGTGTACTAGATCATTAATTGCTCTCGTCAAAATTGAGTACATAGGATTCTTGCTTCTCAGTTATTGTGATGCTTTACTAAGAATAATGTGTTCCACTTCCATCCAGGTTAATACAAAGGGTGTAACATCTCCATCTTTTTTAATGGCTGAATAGTATTTCATGGCATACATATACCACAGCTTGTTAGTCCATTTCTGCATTGGTGGGCATTTAGGCTGTTTCCACATTTTGGTGATTGTAAATTCAGCTGCGATAAATAGTCAGGGGCAAGCGTCCTTGTGGTAGAAGGGTATTTTTTTCCTTCTAGAAAAATGCCCAGTAATGAGATTGCAGGATCAAAGTGGGATGTCTAGCTTGAGTTCCTTGAGGATTCTCCATATTTCCCTCCAAAAATGTATTAGTTTACAGTCCTCCCACCAGTGTAAAAACCTTCCTTTCTCTCCACATCCACGCCAGTATGTGCAGTTTTGAGATTTTTGTGATGCAGGCCATTCTCTTTGGGGTTAGGTGGTATCTCAGGATGGTTTTGATTTGCATTTCTCCAATAATTAGGGATGATGAGTATTTTTTCATATATATGCTAGCCATTCATCTGTCTTCTTTAGAGAAGGTTCTACTCATGTCTCTTGCCCATTGATATATGGGATTGTTGGCTTTTTTCCTGTAGATTAATTTGAGTTCTCTATAAAGCCTAATTACCAAGCTTTTATCTAATTCAAAATATGCAAATATCCTTTCCCATTGTGGAGGTCACCTATTTTCTTTGGTTTAGTATTTGTCTCCTTAGCTGTACAGAAGCTTTTCAGCTTAATTAAGTCCCATTTGTTTATGATTGTTGTTGTTGCAAATGCCATGGAAGTCTTCTTCCCCAGCCCGATAAAGTCTGTCCCTGGGCCGATATCTTCCAGTGTCTTTCCTGTGCTTTCTTTGAGACTTTTTTTCATTTTATGCCTTAAATTTAGGTCTTTTATCCATCTTGAATCAGTTTTTGTGAGAGGAGAAAAGTGTGGGTCCATTTTCAGTCTTTTACATGTGGATATCCAGTTCTCCTAGCACCATTTATTGAATAGGGATTCTTTCACCCAGTGTATGTTGTTTGGTTTATCAAAGACTAGTGGCTGTAAGATGTTAGTTTCATTTCCTGGTTTTCTATTTGATTCCAAATGTCTATGTCTCTATTTTTGTGTCAGTACCATGCTGTCTTGACAACTATGGCCTTGTAGTAAAGCCTAAAATCTGGTATGCTGATGCCCCCAGCTTTGTTTCTATTACTAATAACTGCCTTAGATATATGGGATTTTTTCTGATTCCATAAAAAAATGAAGAATTCTTTTTTCCAGGTCGTGAAAATACAGTGCTGGTATTTTAATAGGGCTTGCATTGAATCGGTAGATTGCTTTGGGGAGTATAGACATTTTGACAATGTTGATTCTTCCCAGCCATGCGCATGGTATGTTCATCCATTTGTTAATATCCTCTCCTATTTCCTTTCTTAGGGTTTAATAGTTGTCTCAATAGAGGGCCTCCACCTCTTTAGTTAGGTATACTCCTAGGTATTTCATTTTCTTTGAAGGTATGGTGAAGGGAGTTGTGTCCTTAATTAGCCTCTCATCTTGACTGTTATTGCCATATACAATGATTGGTGGACATTAATTTTATATCCTGAGACACTACTATATTTTCTGATGACTTTCAGTAGTCTTGTGGTTGATTCTTTGGGATTCTCTAAGTTTATGATCATATCATAAGCAAAGAGGGAGAGTTTGACCTACTCTGCTCCAATCTGAATCACTTTTAGTTCCTTCTCTTACTTAATTGTATTGACTAGAACTTCCAGCACTATGTTAAATTGTAGTGGAAATAGAGGACAACCTTGTCTGGTACCAGTTCTAGGTGAAAAAGCTTTCAGTTTTACTCCATTCCGTAAAATATTAGCTGTGGGTTTGTTATAGATAGCTTCGATCAGTTTCAGAAATGTGCCACCTATACCTACACTCTTCAGTGTGCTAATTAGAAAAGGATGCTTGATTTTATCGAATGCTTTTTCTGCATCTATTGAGAGGATCATATGGTTTTTGTTTTTGCTTCTGTTGAATAATGTGTTAACACTGCATATATTAAATTAGCCTTGCATCCCTGGGATGAAACCTACTTGATCATGATGTATGATTTTTTTTTTTTTGATGATAAGATGTAACTATTGGCTAGGGTTTTGTTGAGAAGTTTTGCATCTATATTCATTATAGAAATTGGTTTGAAGTTTTCCTTTTTAGGTGGGTCTTTTCCTGGTTTTGGTGTCAGGGTGATGTTTGGTTTGTAGAATGTGTTGGGGAAGATTCCTTCCTCCTAAGTTTTTTGGAATAATTTATGCAGTATGGGAATAACCTCTTCTTTGTAGGTTTAATAGAATTCTGGGGTGAAGGCATCCAGACAAGGGCATTTTTTTGTTGGGAGATTTTTTATTGTTTCTTTGATCTCAGTGCTTAAAATTGGTCTGTGCAGGAGATCTATTTCTTCCTGGCTAAATCTAGGAATTGGGTGTGATTCCAAACTATGACCCATTTTCCTTCACAGTATCAAATTTCTGGGCATGGAGTTTCTTGTAGTATTCAGAGATAATCTCTTGTGTCTCTGTGGCATCTGTTGTTATTTCCCCTTTATCATTTTTGATTGAAGTTACTGGTCATTTTGCTTTTCTTTTTCTTGTTTTTTCTTTTTTCTTTTGTGACAGAGTCTGACTATGTCACCCTTGGTAGAATACTATGGCATCATAGCTTGGAGTAACCTCAAACTCTTGGGCTAAAGCAATTCTCTTGCCTCAGCCTCCCAAGTAGCTGAAAACACAGGTGCCCACCATAACGCCCAGCTATTTTTTTATTGCAGTTGACATTGTTGCTTAGCTGACCTTAGCAGGGTTCAAACCTGCCACCCTTGGTGCATGTGGCTGGCGAGGTAACCCTGAGCTATGTGCACTGAGTGACATTTTACTTTTCTGTTTCTAGTTAGTCTGGTCAAAGGTTTATCTATTTAATTTATTCTTTCAAAAACACCAGCTCCTTGTTTCATTAATTTTTCTGAATGATTCCTTTGTTTTCAATTTCATTAATCTCTGATTTAATTTTGGATATTTCTTTTCTTCTGCTGGGTTAGGCTTAGATTATTCTTCTTTTTTCAATTCCATAAGATGGCTTGTGAGTTTGTTGATGAGCTCTCTTTCTGTTTTTCAAATGTAGGCATATAAAGTGATACATTTTCCTCTCAGAACTGCTTTTACTGTATCCCACAGGTTTTGGTAGTTTTAGTCTTCATTGTTGTTGTGCTCAAGGAAGTTAATGATTTCCTCTTTTATTTCTTCCTACACTCAACTATCATTCAGCATAAAGTTGTTTAATTTCCATGTCTTTGGTGTGGGGATGAATGTTTTTGTTGGACTTGAGTTACATCTTTAATGTCTTGTGGTCTGAGAAGATACAAGGTAAAATTTTAATTCTTTTGATTCTGTTGAGGTTTATTTTGTGTCCAATGATATGATCAATTTTGGATAATGTTCCATGGGCTGATGAGAAGAATGTATAATCTTTATCTTTGGGATGGAGCGTTTTATATGCGTCTATCAAGCACAGTTGTTCTAGGGTCTCATTTAAATACTTTATATCTTTGTTTAATTTCTATTTAGAGGATCTGTCCAGCTCTGTAAGAATAGTGTAAAGTCCCCTGTTAATATTGTGTCATAGGATATCATGTTGCTCAGACTAATTAAGGTCTGTTTCAAGAATCTGGAGCATTTACGTTGGGTGTATAAATATTTAGAATTGAAATGTCTTCTTGTTGTATTTTTCCCTTGACCAATCTTTCCCTTGTCCATCTTTGTCTTTTTTGACTTTAGTTGCTTTAAATCCACTTGTATCTGAAAATAAGATTGCAACCCCACTTTTCTTCTACATTCTGTTTGCCTGAAAAATTGTCTTCCAACCTTTAACTCTGAGTTTTAATTTGTATTTTGAGGCTAGGTGTGTTTCCTGCAGAAAGCAGATGGATGGCTTCTGTTTTTTAATCCAGTCTTCCAGTCTATGCTTCTTCAGTGGAGAATTCAAGCCATTGAGATGATTGATAAGTGTGGTAGTGTTCTATTCATCTTATTTTGTGAAAGTCCATTGCTTACTTTTGTCTTTTGCATCATTGTGGAAGCTAGGTTCTGTCCTTTAATTTCTGAGTGCTTACTTTGCTGCTCTTGTCTATTGTGATGGTCAGTGTGTAGGACAGGTTGAAGTATTTCCTATAGAGGTCCTCTTGTTGTGGTGAATTTCCTCAATGTTTGCATATCACTAAAAGATTTGATTTCTCTGATAATTTTAAAGCTTAGCTTAGTAAGATATAGAACTTTGGGCTGTAATTTGTTCTGTTTAAGGAGATTAAAAGTAGATGACCATTGTCTTCTGGCTTGAAAAGTTTCATTAGAGAAATCTGCAGTTACCCTAATGGATTTGCCACTGTAGGTCAATTGGCACTTACTCCTGGCAGCTTGCAAAATATTTTCTTTTGTCTTGACTTTGGACAGGTACATAAGAATGTGTCTTGGAAAAGCTCTATTTGAGTTGAGGCAACTCAAAAGACATTGATACTCTACCTTTAATAAGTTTCAGCAGTACCCTGCTAAGATGCACCATAGGTGTGTTCCCACTGATTGCCCTCCCTCCACCCATCCTCCCCCCTTCCCTCCCCTCCCTTTCCCCTTTCCCTGTATTCTTGTGCTCTCTCTTCTTTAAATGTTTCTCTTGGTTTCTCCTAGTTGCATCCCACTCCAACACTTCTCACTCCTGTGCCTTATTTCTCTCTTCTTCTTCCCCCTCCTCATCCTCATCCAGCTTCTTATCCTAGTTTCTCTGTTGCCTTTCTTTCTCATATCCCCTTTCTTGTTTTTCCTTCTGTTAGGACACAGACAGAACTGTGGAGATCTGTTAGTTCCTGGGTAAGAAGGTAGAGCCAGAAGAACTCAGCCAATCCTCAAGAATAGCTCCTTCCAGGCCATGAAAGAAAATAAGATGTCTAATTTCTCCATGATGAAATCTCAGTATTTAGTTCACAAAAACCCACTTCTGAGAAAAGGTAAGAGAAAATGCTCCAGTTTCAAAATGTCCCAGAATACATGGAGGGCTATCTTGTGCTTGCAACAGGTGCTAACAGCTGAGATGAAGGAGTGTTTGAGTACGTCAATTGCAATTGCTCATCCCCCAGAGCATTTTTCCTGTCCCCTCATCAGGGGACCTCTTATCATGGTGCTGATGTGGCCTGCAGGCCCTTATAGAAAATTGTTCCATCTGAGTAATGAGAAATCATTTCCTCCAAACTTGACATGGGAGGGTGTCAATTCTACAAACAGTGACCAGGTTAATTGGCTACTTCTGACAGGCTTACAGGTGTGATTGACCTGGGGAAGGAGGCTGGAATTGGGGTGTTCACTTGGGGCTAACTCACTGGGCAATTAGTGTAAAGAACTGTTCTTAACAGGGAAATGAATGAAGGAATGACTCATCTGGAAAAAGGAGAGAGGAGAGACTTTGCTATTACACGTTGGAAGGCTTCCTCTGATTAAACCTTACCCATGTCCCTACCCTTGGGCTCAAGAGAAATAGAACTGTCTTTTGCATGGAGCTTACAAATCCATTTTTCTAAAATCCTACACTTCAAATATATCTGGGAGGGTGATAAATGGAAGGAAATAATCAAATGCTTCCATAGTATCAAAGGGCCTTGAGCAGATCAGGGCCTCTGCTGCCCCAGTTGGCCAGGACAGAAATCAAGAACAGTCTTGATCCCTAACATCTAATGGAATATCCCATAGAGCCCTGCTGGGTTTGGATTGCTGGGGCCCCATGACCTCCTTCTTTTATCAGATTTCTCTCTTTTGGATTGAGAAGATCTATCCTCTGCCTGTCCCACAATTACATTTTGAAAGCAAGTAACATGACTGATTTTATAGGTTAGCAGCTAGAAAGGAATTTTGCTTCAGTATGCATCATCCCACAAATCTTACTCAAGACTTGGTGAGACTTAGGAGCTGTTTTACATGAGATTTTGGACTTTGATTTGATGCTGCAATGGGCTAGAACTTTTGAGCTTCTGAGATGGGGTGAATTGCATATATTTTATATATGAGATAGGCATGAACATGGGGGTGTGGAAAGCAGAGTAATAGGGGCCTTGTAGGGGGGGTTATAACACAGTATGTATTTATCTTTAGAAGAGGAGATGTGGGCACACACACATATGCACACACAGAGAAGACAGGAAAGAGCAATGGATATTTACAGCGTACCAGTTACATGTTAGACATTATTCTGTATTGATTATAACATATATGTTTATATTTTATATTTATATAATAAATTTATTTATAATTATACATTATTCTCTATTACCTATTTGACTAATCTTTAGATTTATGTAATATTATTTCTATGACCTGTAAAATAGTAAGATAACTATGTAATTAAGAGTAATTAAGAGTAAGACTTATAGCATCAAAATATTTGGATTCAATCAACATCCATCACTTTTAACCATATAACCTATCTAGGTTATTTTTCCCCTCATCTGTTCAAATAAAGATAATATCAGTACATTTTGCAGGTTTTTTTTTTCTCTTTTGACACAGAGTATCACCCTATTCCCAGGCTAGAGTGCAGTGGTGGTAGGTCACTATAGCCTCACCTTATCTTGGTGAATAAGCCATGTGTACTTGAAAAGAGTGTGTATTATATTGCAGTCATGTGTAGTATTCTGAAAAGATAAATTAAGCCCAGTTGGTTGGATCAATGTTCTCCCACGACCCTGGTGGATAGGAACTAAGTATTTCCTTGTAGTTTTGATTTGCATTTCTCCAATGATGAATATTCCTAGAGCATCTTTTCATGCATTTGTTGGCTGTTTATCTTCTTTGAAGAAATGTTTATTCGTGTTTTGGGCCCAGTTTTTAATTGGCTTCTTGTTGTTGACTTATAGGAGTTCTTTATTTGTTCAGATATATAATTTATAAATATTTTCTCCTATTCTGTAGGTTTTTGTACACTTTCTTGGTCATGTTTTTTGATGCACAAAAGTTTTTAACTTCAAATCCAATTTATCTATTCTTTTCTTCTTTGGCTTGTGACTTTGATGTCATAGCAAAGAAACCATTGACAAATCCAAGGTCGTGGAGATTTACCCATATGTTTTATTCTAAAAGCTTTACAATATTTGAGGTATTCGGCCTTTTTGAATTAATTTTTTTTGAGACAGAGTCTCACTTTGTTGCCTCCAGTAGAGTGCTGTGGTGTCACAACTCACAGCAACCTTAGACTCTTGGGCTCAAGCTATTCTCTTATCTCAGTCTCCCAAATAGCTGAGACTATAGATGCCTACCACAACGCCTGGCTACTTTTAGAGATAAGGTCTCACTTTGGCTCAGGAGGTCTCAAACTTGTGAGCTGCGGCCTCAGCCTCCCAGAGGGCTAGTGTCCAGCTTCATTCTTTTTTTTTTTTTAAGTGTTTTTTTTTTCCATTCAATTTTCTTTTTTTTTTTTTATTGAATCATAGCTGTGTACATTAGTTCAATCATGGGGTACAGTATGCAGGCTTCATATACAATCTGAGATATTTTTATCAACCTGATTGACATAACATTCATAAGATTTTCTCATTTACTATGTGAAAACATTTTTGATCCGTATTTAGAAGTTTTCTCAGGGTGACTTTTCCTCTTTCATATTTACATGGATGGAG
>CAUYON010100021.1:0-15511 GCA_963573935.1 Arctocebus calabarensis
TTTTTTTTTTGAGACAGAGCCTCAAGCTGTCACCCTGGATAGAGTGCTGTGGCATCACAGCTCACAGCAACTTCCAATTCCTGGGCTCAAGCGAGTCTCTTGCCTCTGCCTCCCAAGTAGCAGGGACTACAGGCGCCCACCACAACACCCGGCCATTTTTTGGTTGCAGCTGTCATTGTTGTTTGGCTGGTCCGGGCTGGATTCGAACCCGCCAGCTCAGGTGTATGTGACTGGCGCCTTAGCCTGTTGAGCCACAGGTGCCGAGCCTCCTCCTTTCAATTAGGCCAGTTTGAGCTGGGTTCTGTTAGTTGTTTCTGAAAGAGTCCTGACTAGTTTCTTCTACTGAAATCTTACACAAACTAGAATCAAGCTACTCTGGTTATTCTCAGGCAAAGAAGCAGAGGCAAGAACCCTCATGCAGTCAGCCTGTCCAGGCCTTTCATAGGAGTTCCCAAGATATTTTCTTAAAACTCCAGGGCTCAAAAAAAAAAAAAAAAGCCCTGGACTAAACAACCTTACTCAACTCTATGAAATTTAAAATGTACTTTTCTACCCCAACACATGCCTGTTCAAAACCCCCTATGGCTTCCCATTGCCTCCATTATTCAGCTTGTCATTCAAGGCTCTCCTTAATCAAATCAGGTGTCACTATTCTCATCTGCCCCTCTCTCTTCTTCCTAGTCTCTCTCTCTTTCTCTCCCTCTCAATGCTCCACCCATCTGGGTCTCCTCACATCCTGAACATACCATAGTCATGCCACATTCCAACCTTGGAAGTTTTGCTCATCTTCCTCTGTATCCCCAAAGCTCCCAGCGCAGAAGCCCACAGCACAGCTCACACTCCATTGCAAGGCCAGCACATGGCACGTGCTCTGGTAGAGCCATTTTCATGCTTCCCCTCCCCTCCTCCCTTGTCTCCTGTGGCCAGAGTGAAATAATCCCACTCTGAAGAGCTCTGTCCTTGCCTCAGAGCTCTAGTCCAGGGACTGTCACAGCCACCACTCCAGTCTCTGCAGCCAGAGACCTGAAGGTCATCCTCAGCTCCTCTCTCTTCCTTATCCCTTCGTCTCAGACACTTCCACACTCCACCAGCCATCTCCTGCCTATTTTCTAGCCTATACTCTCCTGTGCAATCCACATGGCACCAGACTGAGTCTTCTCCTACCATCTCCTGTGTACACTTAGGCAGTGTTTACTCTGCGCCAGGCCCTGTTCTAAGCACTTCATGCACAGGGTGGCCATAACATTGGTAATTGGGCTCGGCACCCATAGCTCAGTGGGTAGGGCTCCGGCCACGTACACTGGGGCTGGTGGGTTCAAACCCCACCAGGGCCTGCTAAACAACAATGACAACAACAACAACAAAATAGCCTTGGTAGAGTCAGGTTGAAGTGCTTCTGGGTGTGTATGTTTCTGACCACATGCAGTGACCCCTCTGTGCAATCCAATCCCATCACTCTCCTCTTTAAGACCTTTAGGGACTTCCTAACGGGATAAGATCAACTACGCTCTCACTTTACAATTCCTATATCCCTGGCTCCTGCCTCCGTCTCTGCTTCCCTGTGGCCACTCCTTGCACCACTTCACGATCCCTGTGATTTCCAGATTCTTGAGGTGTCTCAAATACTCTACGCTCCAAACAGAGCCTTTGGGCCTTGCATATATTGTTCCCTCTGCCAGAAGTGCTGTTCCCCAGCCTTCCCCACCCTTCTGCTCACCTCACCCACCTTCACTCTTCCTGTCTCAGCTTAGAGGCTACCTCTCCTCAAAGTTAGGAGACCTCTTCTATGTTCCCAGGAACCCTGCACTGGGTCCCGCTGGCTGATCATTGTCTCTTTATGTGTCCATGAAGGAATGAATGAATGACTGAACAAACGCAGTCCAGCGGGGAGCTACTGAACTCCAATCCCAAAATAAACAAAAAAAAAAAGTGGTGCTAAGATGAAGCATTGCAATGTACTGTAGGAGCTCCAAGGAGGGGGTGAAGATGCTGGGGAGGGTGTGGGGAGGCTCCCAGAGCTAAGTAGCTCTGTGGCTACTTAGCCAGACCCAGGGCTCTAGTAAAGGTGTTCTTAGCAGTGTCTTCTCTCCCAACATCAGCTTCCTCCTTCCCAAACCCCCTTTGCCCCCCACCAGGATCCCTACTGCCCCCACACCCTGATGCTCACCTACCACCCGGAAGACCATGGCAGCAGAGTGGGTGCCCCGCGCGTTCGTGGCTTTGCAGGAGTAGTTGCCGGCATGTTGGAAGTTTACTTGATCAAGGTTGAGAGTCAGGACTTTTTGGTAATGGTTATCGTGAAAGTCGGATTGTTGAGGGATCGCGAGCTATAGTGACAAGGAATAGAGATGGTATATCAAGGTTGTTTAGGGATTAGAAAGATCTGGGCTCAAATTCTCAAATTTAAGGCTTACTATCTGCTTGTCCCTGGGCAAGGGACTGGACTCTGAGCTGCAGTTTCTTAATTTGTAAAATGGGACTAATACTGGCTCCTTGCACTTGAGTATGAAGTGAGGAGTAAATGAAATATGGATGCAATGGCCTAGGGCTGTCCTGACACTGTTGGTGCAGCGGGGAGGGGTTTTAGAAGCAGATTAGCATGATCTTCTTCTGGGAATACACCTTGCTCCTCCCTCTCTCCTAAAGGGTTTTTCAAATAGCCCTTATATTCCTGGGCGTCAAAGGTGGCCTAGGAACCTCTTACAAAATCAGAAGTGAGCTTTCATCTGGCTCTTGTCTATACACTGGGGCAGAGGTCATGCATGGGTCAAGGAGGTAGAGTGCCACCTGCTCCCACCCACTATCACAAGGTTCAGCAGCATAAGCCTGAGTCCTGTTGCAGCTACTCCTGCCAGTGGGATCTTGCGAGAGCCCGCACCCTTCTCTTGGCCTGGGCAGTGCCCTCAGCCCAGTCAGACAGTTTGGACTAGGGCTGGGGGCTGCACCCTGTAGGGCCTGGTGTGCTGGGAAGATGGGCAGAGTTCATCTTGCTGTCTCCCCTGGGACTGACCTTGGTGCCATTGTGTTGGAGGAAGACATAGAAGTCAACGTCAACATTGCTGGCTGAGCACACAATCTGGGCAGCCTCCCCTTGGATCCGCACCAGCTCTGCAGGCTCCAGTGTCAAAGATGGTGGCCCTGGGATGACTGAGGCCAAGGGAGAGCTCTCTGAACCCCTTGGCCAGAGCTGGCACTCTGCTCCCTTCCACAGGCCAGGCTCAGGCCAGGGTTTCCTCACGGCCCCTCCCTCGTCTGGGGAGGCAGCCTTAGTGCCTCCTTTCCCCCATAGCAAGTCCTTCCTCCTACAGAGACCTTGGAAGGCCCACTTACCCCATCATCTCTGCCCCTCCCCAGGCCTCCCGTTCTCACTCTGGCCTGCTACAGTAGCCACCTCAAAGGCCTCCCTGCCTCCCCATTGCTCCCCCCAACCTAGCGTCCTCACAGCAGCTAAGGTGATCTTAAAAATGTAACCTAGATCAAGACTCTCTCCTGTGTAAACATCGGCGACTTCCCATCACTCAGAATACAAGCCAAGGTCCTTCCCACACCCCTGACCTGTTACTGACCAGCCCATCCTTCGTTTGCTGCTCTGCAACTACAGGAGCCTCCTTTCCCCCTGCAGGGCCACTGTACTCACCCCTCCTTCCAGGAAGGCTTTTCTTCCTGTTCTTTGAAAGGGTGGCTATTCTCATCCTCCAGAGCTTTAGAGGATGAGAGCCAAGAGGCTGGGAAGCAGCCGAGGTGCACAGAAAGTTCCTCTGAGAGATCGTCTGTGACCAGCTTAGCGGAATTAGCTTTACCATCACCACCCCTCTTCCCTGACACGCCCACCCCAGCTTTCCCAAGCTTGGTTTCTTGTTCATCACAACTGTGTTGCTTTTTTTCTAGTCTTACTGTCTAGGAGGATGTGAAATCCATCACTGCACAGGGCCTGACACGCAGTAGGCACTGAATTAATGTTTATGGCTGTTGCTGCTCTTGACAGTTGATCTAATCCAGTTTCCCAAGGCCAAGAGAAATGGAAGGACTCGAGATCATGAGAGGGACATGGCAGAACTAGGGCCGGGACTCTTGGCTCTCAGCCAGCCCAGGGCTCTGTAGGGGGAAGTGCCAGGAAGGCCACCTAATGGCTTCCTCTGCCTGCACAGCTGGGGTCCTCTGACCTCCTGGGCAGATTTAAAGTGGACTCAGGTCTTAGGGGATTGGACCAGCCAGGCCACTCTGCCCTTGCCCCTCGATACTGTCCCCTGCCCGGGTCCTCAGCCCAGGGCTCTGTTACTTTCTTTCACTAGTCCTCGCAGAAACCAGATTCCTGCCTGCCATCCCAGCAGGGGAGACCCCACGGCCTCCTCTACCGCCACTGGACCATTGCCAGAGCTGCCCTGTGCACCTTGGCTGCCTCCCAGCCTCTCGGCTCAGCACCTCTTTTCAGGTGCCCATTGCCCAGCTCTAGGCTGTCCCCGAGGGGAACCTCCACATCTGAGGGTGTGCGAGCGTGTCTCCCTTCCTTCCATGCCTAGAGTGTCCTGCTGTCCCTGCCCTACCACTTGCACATGCTGTGTCCTCTGCTGAAGCACGTCTCTGAGTAGCCACCTCCTTCATGCCGCTCACATTCTAGCCTGAATAAAACATCTGCCTCGCACCGAGTTTCCTCCGCCCCACATTTCAGTTGCCCTGGTTAATGTCTCTCCCCCCACGTCTTATGGGCTCATATGACCGCCTAGCCCCTTGCTTGGGTGTGGTCTGCCTCCCTGCCACAACACTTCTCCCGTCTTTTTATTTTTGTAGAGACAGAGTCTCACTTTATCGCCCTCGGTACAGTGCTGTGGCATCACACAGCTCACAGCAACCTCCAACTCCTGGGCTTAGGCGATTCTCTTGCCTCAGCCTCCCGAGTAGCTGGGACTACAGGCGCCCCCCACAACGCCCGGCTATTTTTCTGTTTTGCAGTTCAGCCAAGGCCGGGTTTGAACCCGCCACCTTCGGCATATGGGGCCGGCGCCCTACTCGCTGAGCCACAGGTGCTGCCCCACTTCTCCTGTCTTGCCCCAGGGATGGTTGTAGATCGATTGGAGGGAAGAAGTGAAAGGAGGGTGTCCTGCTCCCTCCCAGCAGTCCGGTTCCCAGCCACCACCCGCATGGCTGCCTGCTCTCGGTCCCGCACACCTTTCAGCACTTTGAGCTGGATGCCTAGGGACGTCACCTTCCTGCCGTCCACCAGGGCACTGCATTGGTAGTAGTCGTTCTCAATGTACTTGGCCTTGTAGATGGTGAAGCCATTCCAGGGTGAGAAGGAATAGTTGGTTTGGCGCCTGGGGGTCCGGCCCCGCGTACGCACCAGTGAGACGTTCTTCCCCAGTGCTGGGTCGGTGAGCAGGCAGGGCAGCAGTGCATCCTGGTCCTCAAACACTGTCACCTTCTCCGCTAACAAGTTCCAGGGCCGTTCAGGGTCTGGGGTTGGGGGGGACACAAAGTTACAGCTACCCTCCCTTCCACTGGGCAAAGGGTACCCTGGACACTAGTGACCGAGAAGTTCCGAGAGGCTGATCATTCCCCCGAGGTCACTCCATGCGGGGCAGTGCAGTGGATACTGCAGAGGGGGCGCTCTGGAGTCACATGCATCTGATGCTGGGGGACCTCTCCAGTACCTGATGCTGCTGTGCAACCTCCCCGAGTCTCAGAACCCACCTCACAGGGTTCTCTGAGGACTACATGTGAGCAGCACCGTCACAGGTCCTTGGGGGTGGTCTTCGCTGAGTAAATGTACAGCTGGCTTGTCAGGATTGTGACTGTTAGGGCCCAGCTCTCCTACCCCATTGCAGCGGGGCCCGGGAGGAGGCACAGAGTCCTCACCTTTGACGTAGAGGTGGATGGTGGCACTGCCCCCCAAGGGGTCTCCAGGCTCCCTGCAGCGATAGGTGCCCGTGTTTTTGAAGGTGGCATTGTTTGTGGTCAGGACACTGCTGGGGGCATCAGGGTCCAGGGTCCAGTGGGGTGAGAGGGGGCCATCCCATTCCACGCTGCCATTGCCCACACATCGCAGTGTCACCGTCGTACCTGGCTTCACTACTAGCTCAGGACCACTGGGCTCTATCACCGGGACCCCTTGACCTGGTGGGGAAGAGATGACAGGTAGAAGTGAGACCTAGTGTGACCTGCCCCTACCCACACTATCCCCTAACTCTGAGATGAATGGTGCTGGTGCTGGGGGTCACCCCTGAGCAAGCCCCTGGCCCTCTGGTTATTTGCTCTACTCTCAACCCTAAACCTCTCAGGGATAGATGGACATGCCCCTCTGAGACAGGGGGCTAGGAGCTTCCTTGGCCTCTGTCCCACTGGGGTCCCCCGCCTCCTCTCTCATCCTCCCTTCTGTGATGACGTTGTTCCATTGTTCCTCCCCCCAGGAGTGGACTCCTCCAACCCTGGGTGCAAAGTTGGCTTTATCTCTCAAAACTGAGCCGAGGACCTGGCTCAAAGCAGGGCTCAAACTAGCGAATATAGAAACAAATGAATGGAAAGTTGATGGCCAAGTCCTCTGACTTAATGCATGCTGAATGAATAAAAGGGGTATAGGATTTTAACTCAGCAGCAGTAGAGAGATTCCAAGAGTCCCCTGTTATACCCGCTCCCTACATTGGACATCTGGTCTGTAGCACAGTGGGATGGTTCAGAGGCACCGTGCCTCAGTTGCTCCACCTATAAAATAGAGGAATTGTACCCACTCACTGATATGTTAGAAAGTTTAAATGCATGGGAAGTCTTTAGAGCATCACCTTATCACCAAATAGGTTAGCGTTAGCCATTATGTTTATTACCTTGTCTACTCCCAGCAGTCTGCCCCTGCACCCGCATACGGCTGCACTTACTGGGCAGCCAATCTCTTTTAAGGAATATTTTCTTGAAGGCGAAAAGAGAACTTGAAACTCCTAGCAGGCCCTCCGGGAAGAAGGCCCTTTGACTCTGCAGCGTCAGCATTTTTCCAGGGCCCAAAATAGAGGCAAAGGGAGGGAAGTGAGAGCTGACTCAAGCCTCAGAGGGTCTGCCAGGCACTCCCTGGCCTGTGTGGGCGGAAACACACTGCTGTGGCCAGGCTCGGCCTGGTTTCCGCTCAGCCTGCGGCCCTTCTGCCTGGGATGTTGCCACTTCTGCTTCCAACTTTCCTGGTGATGGCTCCCTGTCCAGGCGTCAGAGAGCCCAGGAGAGGGGGTGCCACATGCTGGGTGACAGGATGCCCAGCACTGGGAGGCCTGGCTCTGCCTCTGACCCTCTGGCTGACCTTACGCAGTCCATCTCCTCTGCTCTGTTCCTGGTGATGGGGGCACAGGGACAGACCAGCCCCAAAGGCTTCCTACGAATTTAATGCTTCTCTGTTGTTCTCTACAATAGTTCCTTAAATGGGAATTTTCCCCATTAGCTGCCCTCCTCCAAGGAGCCCAGAATTGGCAAGGTTTCCTCTCTCACATGCTTTCTGGATAGCTTAATTCATTTTGTTTTAAATTTTTAACCCATCAGAAATGTGCAGTCTCTCTGCCCCAGCTTCTGATCAGCTGAAGAGATTGAGAGGACCGAAAAACAAGGCCCACACCTTTTATGCAGCTCAGCCTCCAGGAAGAGGGACAAGTACCATTTCTAGCATCCTTTCAGCAAATCTCAACAGAGCTGGTGCTGTCTTATCACTGCTGCAGCAATCCAGGCCCCCCAGGCTGGGGTTTTATTGCAGGAAACAGCTTGCAAGTGTGGCTCACACCAACTTGGGCTTGGAACTTGGTTCTTGCCCTACCCGCTGGGTGGGTTGCTTAACCTCTGTGAGCCTTAGGCGGCTCTATGGTCTGATGAGAAGTCTACTGAGGATGCAGTGAGATGCTGTGCAGAACTGCTCCTACCCTGGGCTGCTGCTTCATCTTTGACATTTCTAATATCCCTGCTGGGCCAGATGCTCTGATATCTAAAGATTTTAACCTTTCCAGGTCATAGACTATGACTACAACGCCCCCATTCTTGAATGTAGGTCTGCGCTGTGTTCCTTTTCCACGCCAGCCTTGCCTCACAGGGGGCTTCCCCTCTCCGCTCCCCCACCCTTTCTCTCTTGCTCCTGCCTTGGCCTCCAGGAAATGTGGTCAGGGAGACCATCTGTCCTGTTTTGTTCTGTCCTACTGTCTCAGATACACATGTAGAATAGGGCTGATACCCTCAACTTCCGCCACCAACTCCCCCCTGCTGGCTTGGCTAGCAGGAAGGAGGCCTGCTCAACCCGTCTCCTCCTCCCCCCCGGGGTGAAGGTCACAGGCTTGATGGGCACTGACCAATGTCTCCTTTTGTGCAAGTCCATTCTTTACTTCTTTCATCCCTGCTCCCAAATTCTCCCATGCCCCAACCCTCCTACTCTCCTGACAGACATCTCTGCCATCAGCTCCCAGATGTGCCCCAATCTCCAGTCTTCTCCCCTCATATGCTCACGCGTATGCACACACACACACTGCACACACTAAGGCCTACGACACAGTCCCTCCTTAGCTCAGGCCCTGCTCTCAGTGATGGGAAAGCCAAGCTTCTCTTTCTAAGGTGCCCCAACACACCCCTGAGCCCAACACAGTGGCTTCTCACTCAATCACCTCTGTTCTGTTGGGCTGAAAACAGGATGCACCCTGGGCTGGACACTGGAGAACCACCCCCCCAACACACACACAGTCCACAGGAAGGTTCTGGGCATGAGGACAGGGCAAGGTAGTGAAACGAAACCCATGGAACTTTCTAGGGTGAGGAATAGTCTCTGTCTTAATTGGGATGGTGTGTACACAAGGATGTGCACTGAACTGTACACTTAAGATTCTGTGCTTGGGGCCAGGTGCGGTGGCTCATGCCTATAATCCGAGCACTCTGGGAGCCCAAGGTGGGTCGATTGCCTGAACTCACGAGTTCGAGACCCACCTCAAGCCAGAGCCAGACCCCACCTCTAAAAATAGCCAGGCAATTTGGTGAGTGCCCGTAGTTCCAACTACTTGGGAGGCTCAAGAGAACCTCTTGAGCCCAAGAGTTAGAAGTTGCTGTGAGCTATGATACCACAGCACTCTACCGAGGGTGACAGAGTGAGACTCTGTCCCCCTCCCCCCCAAAAAAGATTCTGTGCTTGGCAGAGCACAGTGGCTCATGCCTGTAATTCTAGCACTCTGGGAGACCGAGACAGGTGGATTGCTTGAGCTCAGGAGTTCAAGACCAGCCTAAGCAAGAGCCAGACCCTGTCTCTACTAAAAATAGAAAAACTGGCTGGGCATTGTAGTGGGTACCTATAGTCTTAGCAACTCGGAAGGCTGGGGCAGGAGGATCACTTGAGCCCAAGATTTTGAGGTTGTTGTGATCTATGATGATGCCACAGCACTCTATTCAGGGTGACAGAGTGAGACTCTGCCTCAAAAAAAAAAAAAAAGACAAGGACTCTGTGCTTTCTACTCTATGTAAGTTGCATCTCAATAAAAAAAACCCAAGTCCTGTGGAATTGGCCAGGTCAGAAAAAGACTTTCAGCAAGCCACCTCCTCATCAGCGATCAGTTGTGCCAACTCCCCCAGGGTCTTCCTGTGGGGAGGCCAGAGTGTGGCCGCCCTTCCTGCCCACCAATTCCCATCTGCCCCCATTGTCCCTCCGAATAAGCAGGCAACAGAGCATAATATGTGTTGGTTGAGCCAGCAAGCCAAGCACACCAGCCCTTTGCCTCTAGTCAGGGATTCTCAATGGAAATTCTGCAGCACTTGCTGATTCCTGGGGGTCTCCTGAGACCTGACAGCCTGTTTCAGGGAGGGTCTGGTCTTTCCTTAGGCCCCCTTCTGGCCTTAACCTCTTTTCTCCCAAATTCCCCTCTCTTGAGCTCAGGACTAGAGAGGCCAACCTCTGGTCGTTCCCTCTAACCCCTTAGGCATGTGTGCTGCCCCTTTAGGCCTTTCTGAGTCAGGGCCTACCTAGAATCATGGAGTCACAGGCTGTCCCACTGAGCTCTGCAAATCAGAGTCTGCACTATAACAAGGCTCCTGGGTGGTTTGTGTGCGTAGGAAAGTTTGGAAAGCATTGCTGTAGTCTAGTCCATCACTGCCCACAACACCTGCTGTTGGGGCACGGTGGACACTGAGCCCCTGAGAGTATCAGAGGCTGCTCAGGACACATGGTAAGTCTGGGACAGATCACGGCCCTGGCCAAGCTAGTTCCACTTCACCAATGCTCTCTTTTCCCTCTACTGCGTCTCCAAACCTGCAGTCCAGTGCTGGGGAGATAGAAGCCCAAAATGGGAATACCCCATGGGGAGCAGGAGCTCACATAGTCTTTTACAAGGGCCCTCTCTGTCACACTCTCCCAAAGCCCCCCAACAGCCGTTCTGCTCTTACCATGCCAAGCTGTGGCCACCAGCAGAAGCAGCAGGACTCCTGGATCCATGGCCTCAGTGGGCAAGCAGTAGGCTGGTGCAGGGCCAGAGGTTGGCCAGGGCACCTCGTTCCCAGCTACTAGCTCCGTGCGGATCGGGACACTGGACACAGGTTCCTCTCTGTCACACTGTCTGTTTGTCTTGTTTTTCCTCTTCCTCCTCCTTGGGCTGATCCTCTTCTTCCCCTTTTAGCTAGGCAAGGCAACCACAGAGTTTGGAAATCTTGGGTCCTTAGAAGAAAACAAAGTCTTGACCCCCCAGAGGGAGGAGCAGGCTCAGCCTGAACCTGGAGGGAGCTGGCTGAGTTTGGGGCCCTTTCGAAGTCCATTTCCAAGGGGCCTTTGGAGAAGAGACATGCCTAAGAGCAGGCAGGCAGGCAGTCAGTAGCAAAAAATGGGGGTCTCCAGAGAGACCAGGCAGTTCAGGCTGAGCCCAAAGAGAAATTAGGTTGTGTGATAGTTGTGAAACACATGTCCTTCTTTCCTGGCCTATGACTCTTAAAATCCTTGGAATCTCTAAAGTAATAAATGTTTTTTTCTATACTAATAAGCTGGCATCCCCTAGGTAGCTTGAGGATGGGAGTTGGTCACCAGAAAGACCAGGGCAAGAGTAGAGGGTTGGGGCTTCTAGCTCTATCCCCCTGACCTCCAGGAAGGGGGAGAAGGCTGAAGATTAAGCTCATCACCAGTGGCCAATGATTTAATCAATCATGGCTGAGTAATGAAGCCTCCATAAAACCCCCCAAAAGACAAGACTGAGAGAGCTTCTGGATAGCTGGACATGTGGTGCTTCCTAGAGGGTGGCGCACTCAGGGAGACCATGGAAACTCTGAGCCCCTTCCCACAGGCCTTGCCCTATTCATCTCTTCATCTGCATCGTTTTTGTAAAATCCTTTATAATACACTGGTAAAGTAGGTGAAGTATTTCCCTGAGTTCTGTAAGGTGGTCTAGTATGTTAATGGAATCCAAGGAAGGGGGCAGTGGGAACCCTGATTTCTACCTGGTCGATCAGAAGCACAGATAAAACAACCTGGAGCTTGAGATTGGCATCAGGAGTGGGGGCAGCACTGCAGGACTGAGCTCTCAACCGGGGGGATCTGATGCTGTCTCTAGGTAGATGGTTTTAAAATTGAATTGGAGGGTACCCAATTTTGCAGCGGGTGTTTGCTGCAGAATCTAGAAAATTGCTCGTTTGCTTGGTGTGCGGGGAAAACCCTTAAACGTCCACTGTCAGAAGTATTTTAAGTTGCAAAAGTACAGAAGCAACTGAGTTTGATTTTTTCCTACATACAGGCTAGTCTGAGAGAGCCAGAAAATAATGGCAAGAAGTTTTCGTTTATAGGACACTCACTAGCCAAGCCCTTTACATTCACCATCTCCTGGAAAGCTTTATGTGGTAGATAATGTCATCGTTCTCATTTTGCAGATGAAAAAACTGAAGCTTTGCGAAATCAAACACCTTGAACTTGCCCTTGGTCACACAACTACCAAATGGTGGAGGCAGGATTTGGATCCAGGCAGTCTGGTTACAGAACTGCCTTTCATGGATTAGTTCCTTACTTATTTATTTTTATAAAGAGTCTAACTGTTCTGCTATAATTCTTAAAAAAAAGTGTCCTTTTTTTCTGCTTTCTTCGATACAATTGCTTTTACCTCTTTTAGCTGATTGTCTTAGTATTTTCTTTCTTATCTCTAAATAACGTGGTGGTAACTTGAAACTAAAAAATCCCAGTATAACATTGATCCAAGAAAACATTTGTTCTTCCCATGTACTCACAGCTGTGTGGGTGCAGATACATGTGGGTGTAACTTTCTTTTTTCAGGAAAGTGTTTTGAGCCTTTGATATTCACAAATACTAACCAAAACAGACTCAAGAAGCAATAGAAACTCCAAATAGATGCACAACACGTAAAGAAATTTAATCAGTAATCACAAATTTCTCAAGAAAGAAAAGGCCAAAGACCAGAGGGCCTCACTGGTGAATTCTACTAAACATTTAAAGAAGAATTAACACTAATCTGTCTAAAACTCTTCTGAAAAATAGAAGATGAGGTAACATTTCCCAACTCATTCTATGAGACCAGCATTTTCCTGATGCCAAAGCTAGACAAAGACATTGCAAGAAAGGAAAACTAAGGATCAATATAAATGCATGAATATAGATGCCAAACCAAAATCCCAGGGTATTAAAGGATTATACATCATGACCAAGTCGAATTTACCTCAAAAATGCAAAGGTGGTTCAACACATGATAATCAATGTAATACATCATATTAATAGAGTGAAAAATATCTTACATGATCATCTCAATTAAGGAAGAAAAAGCCTTTGACAAAATCCAGCATGTTTTCATGATTAAAAAAAAATCACCTAACAAACTAAGAACAAAAGGGAACACCCTCAACTTGATTAAAGACACATATGAAGGCTCGGCGCCTGTGGCTGAGCTGGCGGGTTTGAATCCAGCCTGAGCCCGCCAACCAACAATGACAGCTGCAATCCAAACAAAAATAGCCGGGCGTTGTAGCAGGCGCCTATAGTCCCAGCTACTTGGGAGGCAGAGGCAGGAGACTCGCTTGAGCCCAGGAATTGGAGGTTGCTGTGAGCTGTGATGCCACAACACTCTACCCAGGGCGACAGCTTGAGGCTCTGTCTTAAAACAAACAAACAAACAAAAAAAACAAAAAACAAACAAAAAAAAGACACATATGAAAAACACAACTAGCTCAATGGTAGAAGACTGAAAGCTTCCCCCTTTAGATTAGGATTAAGACAATGAGGCTTGCTCTTATCATTTCTTTTCAATGAAGTCCTGGAAGTCCTAGTCAGAGAAATAAGCAAAAAAAAAAAGAAATCAAAGGCATCCAAATTAAGAAGAAAGAAGCAAAGCTACCTCTATTTACAAAAGACATGATCCTACAAAGAAAATTCCTAAAAGAGCCACACAAAATAACTATTAGAGCAATAAATGAATTAGTAAACCTGCAGCATTCAAGATCAATACACAGAACTCAATGATCCAATAAGGAAATTAAGAACACAATTTTATTTTGATGGAATAGCATCAAAAAATAATAAAATACTTGGGAATAAATTTAACAAAGGAGACACACAACTTATACATTTATACATACATTTTTAAAATTTCAGCAATTAATATGAGGGTACAAATGATTAGGTTATGTTTCTATTTGTTAGGGAAAGTCCCTGTTACAGTTGTGTCCCATGCCCAGGAGATGTGCCATATACAAGACATTGTGGCTGTGCGTGGTGGCTTATGCCTATAATCCTAGCACTCTGGGAGGCTGAGGAGGGTGGATTACTTGAGCTCACAGGTTCGGGCCTGAGCAAGAACGAGACCCCATCTCTAAAAAAAGAAAACATAATCAGGGGTTGTGGCAGGCACCTGTAGTCTCAGCTACTTGGGAGGCTGAGGCAAGAGAATCGCTTGAGCCCAAGAGTTTGAGGTTGCTGTGAGCTATGACGCCAACAAAGGCAACAAAGGGAGACTCTGTCTCCAAAAATAAAAAGACATTGTGTACATTTGTGTATATTTAAGACCACAAAACACACTAAAAAAAAAATCAAGAAGGTCTTAGTAAGTGAAAAGACATCTTGTTTTTATGGATTGGAAGATTCAATATTGTTAAGATAGTAATACTCCCCAAAGTAACCTATACATTCAATGTGGTTCCTATCACAATCCCAGCAGCTTTTTTTTTTTTCTAAAATGGAAAAGCTGATTTTGAAACTCAGATGGAATTTTAAGGGACACTGAATAGCCAAAACAATCTTGAGAAAGAAGAACAGAGTTGGAGAGCTTCTAAAGGGGGAAGCTTTCAGAGTTGTAGTAAGCAATTTCAAAGCTTACTACAAACCTACAGAAATTAAAACAGTGTGATATTGGCATAAGAATAGATATATGGCTCAGTGGAATAAAATTAAGAGTACAGAAATAAACTCTCACATCTCTGGGCCATTGATGTCCAACTAGGATGACAAGACAATTCAATGGGGAATGATTGGATTTTTCAACAAATAATGTTAAGAGAACTGGATATCCACATGCAAAAGAATGAAGTTGGACCTTTATTTTATACCATAACCAGACATTAATTCAAAATGAATCAAAGAGCTAAATACAAAATCTAAAACTATTAAACTCTTAGAAGGAAAAATAGGAATAATTATTCATGACTTTGGACTTAGAAATGGTTTCCTGGTTCAGTCATTAAAAGCATAAGTAACCAAAGAAAAATAGTTAAATCAAACTTCATCAAGTTAAACGTTTTTGTATATCAAAGGATTCTGTCACAAAATGAAAAGACACCACAGAAAATGGAAGAAAACATTTGCAAATCATACATCTGCTAAGGGCTATGTATCCAGAATCAATACACAACTCAACAACAAAAGACAATTTAATTTTTAAATGAGCCAAAAAAAATTGAATAGATATTTTTTCCAGAGAATATATAAAAATGGCCAAGAAGTACCTGAAAATATACTCAGCATCATTAGTCATCAAGGAAGTGCAAAATGAAACCCTAATGAGACACTATTTCACATCTACTAGGTTGGGCATAATTTTAAAAATCAGAAAATAACAAGTGTTGGTGACCAGTACAGTGGCTCATGCTGTAATCCTAGCACTTTGAGAGACCAAGCCAGGAGGATCACTTGAGTCCAGGAGTTCAAGCCCAACTTAAGCAACATAGAGAGACTCATCTCTACCAAAAAAAAAAAAAAAAAGGCCAGGTGTGGTAGTGAACACCTGTAGTCCCAGCTACTTGGGGAGGCTGAGGCAAGAGGATTGCTTAAGCCCAGGAGTTCAAGGTTACAAAGAGCTATGATAGTGAAGTTGCTGTGAGCTGTGACACCATAGCACTTTACTGAGGGTGACATAGTGAGACTTTGTCTCAAAAAAAGAAAAAAAAGGCTTGGCGCCTGTGGCTCAAAGGGCTAAGGCGCCAGCCACGTACACCTGAGCTGGCAGGTTCGAATCCAGCCCCAGGACCCGCCAAACAACAATGACGGCTGCAACCAAAAAATGGCTGGGCGTTGTGGCGGGCACCTGTAGTCCCAGCTACTTGGGAGGCA
>CAUYON010100022.1:0-24481 GCA_963573935.1 Arctocebus calabarensis
TACTGGTGAAACTTATTAAAGGTAGAGTATTAATGTCTTTATATAGTGATCAAGGAAATGCCATGAAGGATATCTGTAACAGTATGATCAAAATATTTCTGAATGTATATGAATCGTGCCCTGTGATTGCACCAATGTACACAATTATGATTCAATAAAATTATTTAAAAAAAAAAAGTAACTAGCACTAGTGTCTAATAACAGCATTAGACGCTGCAGATAAAACTATTAGTAAAGTCACAGACTTAACAACAGAGGCTAGCCAAAGGAAATAGAGAAAAATACTAAACAAAATAAACATATAAGTTTTTTGTTTTCATTTTTGTACATACAACCTCAGAAAGTGCCATTTCATTCTAACAACTAAAAAACTGAACAGACTGAAGAAAAGTCAACATTTTCTGAGTCTGTAAGAGAGGAAAGGGACAGGGCAAACCACTGCACTACCCCCAAATTCTAAAGTGTGAAGGATGAATACAGGGTGCCATGGCTCACCAGGAGTGGAAGCTGCTGAGAGAAGCAACATTGGGGTAGGAATATCTGACCTATAATTGATATATTAATGGAAGTTCAGTGTGGACAAGTCTGAGAAGAACCCAGTCAGAGTGGAACCCCAGACTTTTATTATGTTTTATTGCCAAGGGCTTGCTTAATCAGGTTCTCTCAATAAATATCAGAGAACAATCCACTCATGATTCTGGCAGGGGGAGAGGAAAAGGAACTTTTTCAAAATATACAAGATCATTCTGGTCTTCTTCTTCTTCTTTTTTTTAATTAAGTCATTTGTACATAGATCAAGAATACATTTATGTCCTTGTAGGATTCAATGTGCTGATTATTTGTACAAATTGGAGCGTTTACATCCTACTAATTAACATAGCCTTCACCTCATTTACCCAATTATAGCGTTAAGACATTTATGTTCTACACCTGATAGATCCAACTTGTACTTGCAATGTGCTCCATAGGTGTGGTCCCATTGGGAGAAACTTGCTAGAGTCTACCTGCTGAGAGTTTTATCATAGGCTAAATGAGATCAGTTATCTCTAGTCTTTCATGTAATAGAATATCCAACTTCAACATACTATAGCAATGCAGTCTCACTTCATTAAGATAAGTGAAGGGACTGAGAAACACTTGGAAAGTCCAAAAGCAAAGATTCACTGAAAGACTGAGTCCTAATCACAGGGCAATGGAATGATTTCCCCCAACTCTATCTAACCACCATTCGGAATAGTTCCTTTCACTGGAGCATCATGTCTGGCTATTCAGAAAATAATTACAAGATCTTTTAAAAGACAACCTCCCCAAATGCTCCATAATTGGTTGACACAGAACAAAAAACCCAGCCAAGATCAGAATTAGCAAGGATGTTGGAATTAAGAGACTGGGAATTTATAAGAATTGTGATTCATAGGCTTATAGCTATAATGAACAGGTAGAGCTGACAACATACAAGAAAAGATGAGCAATGTAAGCAGACCGATGGAAGTTCTCAGAAAGAACCAAAATAGAAAAAATAAAACAAAATTAATTGTTGGCAATAAAAAAAAAATTGGTTACAGAAATGAAGGCTGTGTTTGATGGGATTTCTACTAGACCAGACTTGACTGGGAAAAGAATCTCTGAGCTAGCTTGAGAATATATCAAAAAATTCTTAAAAGACAGAATGTACAAGTGTTACTCTTCAACTGGTTTTGTTGCTTATTGCCCAGGAGGAAGACCTGACACCGAGTGAGCAGGCGTTGCAGTAGAGAAATAATTTAGTATCACAGGGCCCTGAGCAATGAGATGGGAAAAATTCCTCGAATGAATCTCCTTGAGAATTTTTGGGCAGAGCATTTTAAAGATAGTTTGGAAGACAAAGGACTAAGGAATTGTGTCTGCTGATGGATTGGAGAAGGACTCATAGAGTTGGGAAGCAAAACTTGTCTTTGAGTCACTTCCTACATATGGCCATTGGCCCAGCTAATGCCAGTTAGTTCACCAGAATTCAGAGTCTAGAAAAGATCTCTATGACCAGTCTTAGGTTTCACAGTGGTGATGGTATCTATGGGAGCAATTAAGAAATCTGAATCTTATGACCATAAAGCAAGCCAAGAAACAATATATATACAGTAAAAGCTCTGTAAGTTAACCAGACAAGGCACTGTATCAAACATAGTGCCTTCATAAGCCGAAGGCACTATGCAGGTGGTCAACTAGGCCTGTTATTCTAATATGTACAGGTGGTACACATCTGCTCTAGGAAAATTAGGTACAATGAATGGTAAAATAAGTGAAGCCCAGATTTAGGGTGAAAATTCTGAGGAAGAAAATATTTAGTTTTGGATAAGCTTATTTAGAGATGTCCTTTAGGCAGCTGGATTTACAAGTTTGGAGGAGGAAGAATATTCTGATCATTACCACATTTTTAATTTTAGAGGCTGAAAGAGACAATGAAGATTTATATTTCTTAAAAGGAGCAAACTAACAGTCTCAACTTTTGTGATTTTTAATGTCCTGGTATTTTTTTCCACAAAGGAAGATGCTTAGTCCTCAATAAATTTTTTCTCAGATCTGATATCAGTGCCTCATCTTGCCATACTCAATTAATGACTCCACAGATGAGAGTTCGAGGGCCACAGGACATTCTTTCATTACTGTTCAGTGTCTTCCTCATTTCTCAGGATTTCTACACAACCTAGGGAATTAGTGTCTTGTAGAGATGATAAATGAATATTAACCTCCATAATACTTCCACACATGTTCCTATGACTGACAAGTTCATCTTTCACTCCATTACCTTGTATAAACAGTTGTTCTATATTGCATCAGAATACCCATCTTTGTTTCTAAAATTATAACATTTTCAGAATATTCTTATTCTGAATTATTTTCTATGAAACAATAAAGTTTCCTAAAATTCTTTCATAAGGTGTAAATTAAATTCTATTTATGTAAAATGTGGGATGTATTGTTACCAGAGGAATAAAAAAATACCAGTCAGCCTTCTATCAGTTTTAGTTTAAAAAGGGGGGAGGAGTTTATTTATTTGATAGGTGCAGATTTGACTGATTCTAAACAATATGAACAGTTAACATGGGCCAAGAAAGTTCCAAACGATCATCAGAACATTCATTGCCAACTCTCCCACTTTCCCACAGAAGAATAAACAAACAAACACTTTAGACTGGATCTATTTAAGAAATGAGTCTGGAAGACAGGAGCCAATTACCAATTGTGTTCTCATGAACTCACATATTGACTTGTATTCTAATATTATGTTTTCATATGTGGTTGGTAGAACCTTTTTATTACTTGATATTAATTATCCACAAAAGTTTTCTCTTAAGTGTCTGATAATAAACTTTTTAGGGTTCGTAAGCCACATGCTCTCTCACAACTATGCAACTCTGCCATTCTTGTTTTCATTTAGTGAATTTAAGTGAGGTAGTGTGGCTTAGGATGACATTATCTTCTTTGGGTTTATTTGTAGAGAAACAGGTACATTGTACATTGATTGACCCCTGATGGATTATGAGGCAGATCATGGCTCAGAGGGCTGCAGGGAAAGGCCTCCTAATTTACCTGGTATTGAGAAAGTATGAGGCTTCGGAAGCACTCAGACTGAATAATATATTATTGCACCAGGTGGCGCTGCAAAATTTCCACCACTGGAACCAGAAAGTAGAGAGGAAATATTATACCCCTATTTCATCTGAACTGATATACATGAGTTTGCCAAAAGTAAAATTCACTTCTTCCGTGTTTTTCTGGATATCACATATTACAATAGCCACAGGGTTCAAGAGCTCGAAAAAGAAGACAGTGCTGGTTTCAAAAAGCAGAAGATAATTATCTCAAACATTATGTCTATAACACACTTGGTGATTTTCTACTTCTCTAAGACATCTGAAAACTTTTGGCTTGTTGTCTGTTTTTCCCATTTGTCTTACAACTTGTTCATCGATATTTATTCTTCCTCTTGAGGTCTTGGTTTCCTAATTTCTGGTAATGACTGATTCCAGGTATGTTTGAAATATATATGCATGCATTCACAAGGGTTAGGACCTTTAATCGGTTGATATATTAAGAGTATTCTTCAATCCATGCCCGATGATCCTCTGTTATCTATTGAATTTTCCAATAGATTTAGGAACTAGTAAGAGCTTAAAGATGAAAGAAGTCTTAGAAACAAAACAATAATCACAAAGTACTCAAATAAGTATATGATAGAAGTTTGCAAAAAGTGGTAGGAAAAATATAGTGGAGGAGGATATAACTCATTCTGAGTAATCAGGAAAAACTTCCCCAAGGAGGTGGTGTTTGATCTAACATTTCCATAGTATGTAAGTTATTTAAAAGTGAGTGTTCTAATGTCTTAAGCATATTTACAGATGGAACTCTACAAATATCTAAAATCTGTGAGATCTCTTTAATGAAAAGCTATCATATGGAATCTCCTCATAGATATCAGTAACTTGAAGAGTATTAGAAACAAAAGAAACCTGATGGCTTCTTGAAACTCATAATTCTGATATTTTAATTGGTAGAGTGGTTCAGGTATTTACTGAAAGTCTGAGAGTTTTGATTGGATAAGAATTAAAATGTGTAAGTATGTGTATATTAATTATCTAGACCTGAACTTGAGAGTGTCTTAGCTGGGTTATTCAGACTTTCTCGTGAAGTTGCATGTGAGATTTTGGCCAGCAAGTTGATAAATTATTATCAAAAATAATTTTATGATTTTACTGGGACAAGAGGATCCACTTCTCAGATGGTTAATTCACATGGCTGTTGGCGTGAATCTCTATCTCTGTTAGCTTTTTATTAATAAACCTCAAACTCTCAATGTCTGTTGTCAAGAGGCCTCAATTCTTTGCAGTAGGGATTTCCCCTTAGGGATTCTTGAGTGTCATTATAATATAGCAACTGACCTCAAAAGAGAGTTATTTCAAGAAAGACAGTCAGCAAAAGGTGATGCCACAAAGCACACCATCACCTTCACAGTCTATGATTAGTTATGAAAGTCAGCCCTAATCAACCACACAAGAGCAGGGAATCTGGGAGGGCTATCTTTGAGTCTCACTACCCATGTGGGGTTGGAATAATGGCAAGGGAGAACAGTTGTATTTATAGACTATGTAAAAAAAATATGACAAGTTACATGACAAGATTATTAGGGCAGAATAGGAAAGTTGGAAAAATAGATAGAATTCATATTGGAAGCATGGCAGAGAGTCATATAAAAGGGAAGCATAATCTACTAGAAATGCTTGCCATTGCTCTTGGGTAAATATATACAAATCTTTAGTGTTTTTTCAGCTCTTCACATGGTATAAGAGTTGGCTGCCTCTTAAACGTACTATCCTAGAAAGCTTCTCACTACTGTCTCTCTATTCCATACATAATGACTGGCCTTCTTGAAATTCTTCAATAAGACATGCTCCAGCTTTTCTTCACACCTTATGTACCTTCCACCTGGAATGTTCTTTCTCCCCCCTTTACTTAACTACTCTCTATTCCGCCATCATACTAAGCTTAAGTATCAGTTCCTCAGGCCATAACCTCTTGGTCTCGGGTTGTTTAATATTTCTCAGGTAAGACTGTATTTATTAATACCTTTATCATCGTCATCATCATTATTTCAGGACCATTTCTAATGTGTGTAATTTTATAATGAATATTTTGTAAATAAAGGTACATTTAGCCACAATTTCCCATTTTCCCTATATATAACAACCTTATGTGTAACCTTTGGGACACCTGTACCTGCTAGTATTCATATTTAGCCTCCAAACTAAGAGTAAAGTTACATAAGAAAAAAAAATCATATCCGTGTATTGTAAATGCCAAACACAGTGCCTCGTAGTTACAGGCACTTATTCATTTCTTATTTAAATAATGAATACATATTCCACGAACTAAATGATGAAGTTATGAATTAGTGTGATGGTGAGAAGATAGAAATTAGATGATCTATTCAAGACAAGGGTGGGAAGGAAAATAAGTGACCAAGAATGATGCTAAAATTCTGATTTTTAAAATACTGGACAGTAGGGAGGAGATCACAGGACAAAATAACAGGCAGGTACTCCATTTGAGAATTTATCGATAATACCCTAACCAAGAACACAGAGAATACACTGTCTCGATTTGAATTTATTGTCTCTTTGCTCCAAATTCACCCCTCAGCGCCTGCTCTGCAGCCTGCTGGTGCAAGGCTTTAACGTTCTTTAAGCACGGCCTGATGTTAAGGTTTGCCAGGAGAGGGCACTAGAATCACATCATAGAAGACAGGGGATTTTTCTCTCTGGTGTTGGCTGTTGTGCTTTGGATTCCCCAGCCTCACTGGCTCCTGCTGCAGGGTCTGTCTGCAGTGGGGTATGTGTGGGAACGTTCAGTGGTGCCCTGACAGCCACACACCCAGAGGGCACAGTTCCTTGGTGACCTTACAGGCTCTGCGCAAGCCCTGTGACTTCAAGGCTTCTTGCACCCACAGCAGCACCCAGACTCCCTCTGTGTACTTGTCTCACAGCTGGCTTTGCCTGCATCCTGGAGGTTTACTTCCTTCCTGTCTGATGACTGCCCTTCAGCTCTGACTGAGGCAATCTAACAAACATCTCTGCAATTCCATGAGCTGCAGCCACTCCTTATCCCACAAAATGTGAACCCAACCTTGGAGAGGGTTCTGTTTGCTCATTTTGTCCTTCCTTTGATACGCCTTCTGAGCTCTTGGGTGCCCTTTAAAGTTTCTTCCATATCTTCATAGGTAGTCTCCTATGGCAGTTTCATAATGCTTTAATGTTAAACTGCTACTAAATTTGCTGTGTGGTTTCTGTTTCCTATTTAGCCCAAGGCCAGTGATACCTACTTACAAAAATAAAGAGAGAGTGGGGAGGATATGACTAAACATCAGATGAGTGATCACAGTACCCGGTTTTAACATTGAATTGAGGAAAAAGGCATGGACGATGGCTGGAAGGACAGTCTTGCATTGCCTGCCCCATCTCCAGCCACATCTCCGGCAGCATTGTCCAGAGGAAAAAGAAATTGTGTGCCATGGGGAGGGAGAGAAAATTGATTGTGGAAACTTGCATCGACACTACCCTGTGCTGTGTTCCCTGTGACAGGAGAACACAGGGAACACAGCACAGCTGTCACAGGGAAGACAGCACAGGGTAGAATTCTGCCAGCTCCGTAGAAAGCGCATTTAGAGTCAGGTAGAGGGAAATCTTCTGCCCCAGTGCTAAAAACTTGCATCCCTGCTAGCTGTACCATTGACTGACAAAAGTGCCCTGGGGTCTGGAATAAATCTGTAAAGCAGTCAGGCCACAAATTCTGCAGTTTTGGGGCAAATCCTAAAGCCATGCTGCCTCAGAGCCAGTAGACTTGGAGTATACAGGGCACAGTACAACACCAGCAATATCAGCCAAGGTACTGCTTGTGTCACTCCACTCCCATCCTCCAATGCCAGGCAGCAAGGCTCAGAGAAAGTGTTATTCCATCTGGGGAAAGGAAAGGAAAGAGTACAAAGGGATTTGCCTTGCAACTTGGGTACCAGCTTAGATACAGTAAAATAAAGTGCCATGCAGATTCCAGAAGGCCTCAGTTCCAGGCCCTAGTTCCTCAGTGGCATTTCTAGACCAACCCTGGGCCAGAAGGAAAATTGTTGCCCTGAAGAAAAGGACCCAATCCTGGCATGACTCACCACCTGGTGACTAACGAGCCCTTGGGCTTTGGATGACATCAGAGGTAGCCAGACAGCAGTCATCACAGGATTGGGGTGAGACTGTTGGCTTAAGCTGTGACCTGGTGCAGTCCCTGCAATAGTGGCCATGAGGAAATGCTTTCATCACTCCTCCCCAACTCTAGTAGCCAAGCACAGAAAGTAAAGAAAGAGAGTAAGAGACTCTAGGGAATTCTCCCGTATCCTGCCTAAGTGCACCAAGGCAGTTTTGGTGTCTGGAAGAGTCACAGCACTGCTGGGCTTGGGGGTAGCCAGTGCTAATAGGGCTACAGTTACCAAAAACTTATGTGATAACACTCTATACCTTTTGAATACTTGGAAAGTCATCTCAAGAAGGATGGGTTCAAACAAGAGTTTGAAGATTAGAATGACTATCTAGCTCTTTCATGTTTAGATACTAATAAACTTCCAAAAGCATCAAGAACAACCAGGTAAACACGATCTCACCATAGTAATTAAATAAGGCACCAATGAGCCATCCCAGAGGGATGGAGATATGTAACTATTCAGAAAGTGAATTCTACATAGCTGTTCTGAAGAAGCTTGATGAAACTCAAGACAACACAGAGAAGGAATTTATAAGTCTATCAGAAAAATTTTAAAATGACATTGACATAATTTTTTAAAAGTTCTAAAGCTAAAAAATTCAAGTGATACACAGAAACATGTATCAGTCACATAGCAGCAAAATTAGTCAATCAGAAGAGAGAATTAGTGATCTGAAGATGGACTATTTGAAAACACACTGTCAAAAAAGAAACAAAATAAAAAATAATGAAGCATGCCTACAAGACCCAGAGAACAGCCACAACAGGGCAAACTTGAGAATCACTGGCCTAAAAGAGGAGCCAGAGAAACTGAGGTAGAAAATGTACCCAAAGGTATACTAACCTGGGAAATTTTTAAACCAATGGTACAAGATGGTCATAAAACAATGAGCAGATTTAATGCAAACAAGATAACTTCAAGGAATTTAGTAATCAAGCTTACAAAATGTATTGATAAAGAAAAAGGTCCTAACGAAAATAAGAAAAAAACATGTATAGAGAGGAGGTTCAACATGTCTGGCCCATACTTCTCACTGGAAACTACACAGGCCAGGAGAGAGTTGCATCACATATTTAAATGCTGAGAAGAAAGACTTCAACCCTAGAATAGTATAGCCTGTAAAAATGTCCTTCAAACATGAAGAAAAAAATTTAAAAACTTTACCTGATAAACAAAACCTGAAGGATTTCATTAAAACCAGACTTGTCTTACAAGAAATGTTAAAAGGAGTTCGTCAATCTAAAGAAAAAGCTGTCAGTGAATAATAAGACATTATCTGAAGGTATGAAACTCACTGTTAACACTAAACACACAAATGCAGAATGCCCTCCTCCTGTAATTATGGTGCATTGATTCCTAAAAAGCTTATGTCTTGAGAAGGAAGACTAAAAGACAGACATATCAAAAATAATAAGAAGATTTTTTTAAGAGATAGATAACATAAACAGATATAAATGGAAATGTTAAAAAGTCAAAAAGTAGGGAGGGGTGACAGAGTTAAATTGTAAATTTCTCATGGCTTGTTTGTTGGTTTTTAGTAAGCAGAATCAAGTCATTATGTATTTAAAATAATTTATTATAAAATGTTTATTGCAAGTCTCATGGTAACCTCAAATCAAAGAACTTACAAGAGAAACTAAAAAATGAAAAGCAATAAATTAAAACACACTATCAGAGAAAATCACTTTTAAACTAAGAAAGACAGGAAAGATGGAAGAAAGAGAGGAACACAAAACAACCAGAAGCCAAATAACAGCCTGGCAGTACTAGAACTTTACGTATCATTTGTAACCTTGAATTTAAAAAGCCTAATCTCTCTAATCAAAAGAAACAGAGCAGCTGAATGAATATAAAAACAGGACCCAACCATATGTTGTCTATACAAAACTCAATAAAGACACACATAGGCTGAAAATAAAGGGAAGGAAAAAGATATTCCATGCAAATTAAAACCAAAAGAGAACAGCAAGTATTTCAATTAATGACCTATAAAAAGTGAGAAGGAAAGTTATTATATAATGATAAAGGGGTAAATTCAGTAAGATGATATAACAATTTCAAATATACATTCACCGAACACTGGAGCACCCAGATACATAAAACAGATATTATCAGAGCTGAAAAGAGAAATAGACCCCAATAAAATAAGGTTGGAGACCTCAGCACGCCATTAGCAACCCCAGACAAATTATCTATACAGAAAATCTACAAAGAAAATTGGATTTAATCTACACTTAATCTATACTACTAAAGAATGTCTCATCCAAGAGCTTCAGCAAACAAATTCTTCTCAACTCATGGAACAATTCTTAAAAATTTTAAGAAAATTGAAATTATATTAAATATTTTCTCTAAACATGATGGAATAAAATCAGAAATGAACAAGAACAACAGAGCATGAGGAACTATACAAACACATAGAAATTGAATAATACATTCCTAGATGTCTAGTGAGTCATGAAGAGATTAAGAAGAAAATTAAACATTTCAAAACAAATGAAGATGAAAAGACAATATACTAAAACTTATAGGATGCAGTGAAAGCAGTAGTAAGAGGACAATTTATAGCAATAAAAGGCTGACATCAAAAAAAGGTAGAAAAGCTTTAACTAAACAAGCTAATCATGTATCCTAAAGAGCTAGGAAAGAAGAGCAACCCAAAGTCAAAATTAGTAGAAGAAAAGAAACAAGAAAGATCAGAGCAAAAATAAATGATATGGAAACAAAGAAAAAATTCACAAGATCAATGAAATGAAAAGATTTTTAGAAAAGACAAACAAAATTAACATATATTTTGCTAGAATTTTTTTTAAAAGAGAGAAGATGGACATAAATAAAATCAGAGATTAAACAGGATACTTTATCACAAATACTGCATAAATTCATAGTGACATTAGAAATTATTATAAGCAACTATATTGCCATAAAAAAATTCTAGAAGGAATAGATAAATTTCTAGAAACAACCTTCCACAACTGAACCAAGTAAAAATCCTAAACCTAAGTGAACCAGTAACAAGTAATAACATAGACACAGTAACAAATTTTCAAAGAAAATCCCAGGAAAGCCTCACTACTGAATTCTACTATGCATTCAAAGTACTACCAAGCTTACCAGAACTATTCCAAAAAACTAAGGAGAAGGAAATACCCCAAAACTTATTTTATGAGGCATGTATCACCCCAAACCAGCAAAAATACAACAAAAAGGAAAGCAAGAGGTCATTATCTCTGATGCAAAAAGCTTCAACAAAATGCCAGCAAACTAAATTGAACAACATATTAAAAAGATTATTCATGATTATCAAGTAGGATTCATCCAGAAATGCAAGGGTGGTTCAACATACAGAAATAAATCTATGTGATGGATATACATAAACAGAATGAAGAACAAAAACTATATGATCAATTGATGCTGAAAAGCATTCAATAAAATTCAATATCCCTTTATGATAAAAACTCTCATAAAAATTGGGTGTAGAAGGAGCTTACCTCAACAAGATAAAAGCCGGGTATGATGGACACATAGCATCATACTGAAAGGGGAAAAACTGAAAACCTTTCCTCTATGATCCAGAACAAGACAAAGATTACCATTTGCACCATGTTATTATTTAATACGTTGCTAAAGTCTAGCTAGAGCAATCAGAAAAGGGGAAAAAATGGGAAAGAAATCAAATTATCTCTGTTTGCACATGATATGACCTTATATCTAGAGAAACCAAAAAAACTCCACACAAAACTATTACAACTGATAAAGAAATTCTTTAAAATAGCAGGATGCAATATCCACATACAAAAACCAGTAACATTGCCATAGGACAACAGTTAGGTATATATCTAAAAGGAAAGAAACCAGGTATTGAAAAAATATCTGGATGCCCATGTTTACTATTGCACTATTCACAATAGCCAAGATTGGAATCAACCTAAGTGTCCATCAAGAGATTAATGGATAAAGAACATGTGGTATGTATACAGGATGTAATCTAAAAAGAAAAACAATAACAACAAAATGAATAAAATCTTGTCATTTGCTACATTAATGAAATTGGAAAATGTGATGTTAAGTGAAATAAGGCAAGCATAGAAAGATCAATCTTGTACATTCTCACTCATATTTGGGAGCTAAATATTATAATAATTGATCTCATGGAGACAGAGTGTAATGATGTGTCCCAGAGGCAAGGAAGTGCTGCAGGAAGGAGGTGATAAAGTGGGTTTGGTTAATGTAGGCAAATCGTAGTCAGATAGATTCAATGAACAATATTTGACACCACAATAAAGTGACCACAGTCAACAATAAGTTATGGTATATGTTAAAATGACTAAAAGAGTGGAATTAAAATATTCCTAACCATAAGAAATAATAAATTCTTGAGGTGATGGATATCCCAATTATCCTGATTTGATCATTACATACTTTATGCCTATATCAAATCATCACATATGCCCTGTAAATACATACAACTTTTATGAACTGGTAATAATTAAAATTTTTTTAAATAAGGAGCATTTTATCAGAAAAATTGGTCATATATCACTGAAGAGCTAAGAAGGCAAATAGCGGTTTCTGAGGCAGCCCATAGATTAGCACCTGTAGGAAGCTGCTACCTTCAGAAGCCGAGAGGGGTAAAGAGAAGAGGCCCTGTTACTAGTGTGAAGGAAAAGCACATAGAAGACCCTGACAAGGTCTAGAGACACAGAGGACAGGCTCTGCTGTCAGAGTCCTTGTATAGCATTTCCTTTTCTTTTATTGACAGTTTTATGTATTTGTTTTGCACTGGTTGAAAGCAGCTGGAAACTACCAGACAAAGCTGGAAAAAGAATTTCACAGATGGTACTTTTGCAAAACTCTGTAGATCATGGGAAGGGTGGGGAATGAATCCCAGATCAAAAAGGCCAATCACAGGGAAAGATATCAGGTTAAACATTAACAACAGCCCTTATAGGGATAAAAATGTCCTTTCCTGTACCATTTGTCCATTTTCCTAGTGCAGCTACTCTTAACAAGGATGATTTTGAAAATGAACAATGGCGGGACTACCCCTATGGTGCATATTGCAAGGGTGCATGTCTGATCCATTAAGTATGGAGTATAAATATCTTAACACAATAATTAAGTAAATGAGGTGAACTAATATTAATTAGTTCAGTAAAAGCATTCCAAACTATATATAAAATCAGCACATTGTACCCCATAAATACATTGATGTATACATGATCTATGTGTTTATGACTTAAAAAAATTTATAAAAAGAAAGAAAATGAATTGGCACATCATTGAACATGGAGTTGAGGTGCTCTTTCGTACATCCCTGTATGGCTTACCCACTATGCACATGCAAGAAAGCCTCCAGAGCATAGCTCAAAAAAATAAACTCATTTAAAAGTAATGACTATACATATGTGATATTTCTAGGTTTTATATGATTTATTTTAACTCTGTATTAAGATTTACTCATCAATCATGTCTGTTTTTAACAACTGGCTCCCATGGGCCACTGTGAGCTAGAGTGAGTTATTGGGAGGTCCAGGCACACGATTTGACTGTCTGGGCATCTAGGAGGTGATCAGGAGTGGGGACTTTCATATTGAGATCTGACTCATAGGAAAGTAGTTTAAAGCGGTGAGATCTGGGAGCTATCACAAAGATTCTACGTAAAAGAGGTACAAATATTCAGTCTGAGTTCTGACCAGCATTCAAGCTGTGCTGACATCTGCAGAGCTCCCTGACAGAGACTGGCGACGAATGTGCAGGGCCTGAGAAAAGACCAAACAACTTTCCAACTGACACTTCTTCCCTATTAAATTTACATGATACCTTTTAGGAAACTTGACATTTGAAAAATAGTACCCATTAAAAAATACACCAAAAAGAAATTATTTTACTTTATTTGTTTACTATATCAAAGGACTCTTGACTTAATAAAAGATTTATCATAACGTTTCGTTAAACAAAAGCATTCTAATATATTTAAACTGTGATGTTATTATATAATTATTCACATTTTAATACATGTAAGTTTTAATAGATAATATATTAGTATACAGATTTATGTGTATGTGTTTTTAGATTGTACCTTTTAAAAAAATAAAGCCAACCTTTATCCTGAAAAGTGCAGCATGTACAGAAATACTCTATTTTTTTTCAAGTGTAGATATCAGCCTCTTAAACAAACTGCTTATAATTATCAGCAATATCACTCGCTTAATAACAAAAATTGCTTTACAATTTCAGAAGTTGACACCTAGCTATTGTAATGAATGCTAGACATTTCAAAAGGAATGAGTTAATCCACAATGAATACACAGTTATATGGCTAGAAGGGACATGTTCTTGAGTACTAGGAAAGTAAAGAAATAATAATGTAAGAGTAAGGGACAAAACTTGCTTGTGGCATTCTCTTGGAATATTCATGCTCAGCACTCTCTGCTGACTTTGTCTGGACAGAAGGTAACAGACAAGTGTGGGAGGGGCTACTGATTTCACTTTGATTATATGAGCAAGAGGGGAAAGGTAAGCAGTTTGCTTTTCTACCTGTAATTGTTACTTTATTCCCTTATTCAGGAGGTATAGACAAAGAATACTATTTAATCTATTTGTAAATGGTAGAGAATCACTTGAGAACTTATTTTGCACGTATATTAGAGTACTTCATAAAGTCCTTTGTAAGAAAACTCACAAGGCTGAAGGTTGTTGGGTTTTGCAGCTAACCACACCCCCTTGCCTTACTTTTAACAAAGAGATTTACATTTTGTTTGTTTGTTTGTTCATTTTTAATGTAAACATCTTTTCTTTTATTAATAAGATAAGTGATTCTTAATGTTATTTTATAATTTGATCTCATTAGGAAATTGGAGAACGCTCTATTACAATGCATTATTTTACAACCCCTTGGAAAAGGTTTCTTTTTCTTACAAGAAATAAAGGAAATTGGTCAGAAGAAACATAAGAATTTAAGAGTAATGAAGCGTGCTGCACTTTATTCTGCACTTTTATCAGAAGTAAGCTCAAAGGGCCTGACTCTTAGTGTTGACAATGTGAATTTGGAAGTCATCAGACCCAAGGGTGCCTCCATATAAACCTTTTATCAAATATAAAAGGATTTAATTTACTTTGATAATCTTAGGGTTTCCAGACATTTTCAGAGAAAGGAAATTAGCACAAAATTGCCTACATGAAGGTCATTTTTGCTAACATTCTCTGAACACTAAGAATAGATTTCTTCCCTTAGATTTTTTGCAATTAACTTATATTGCAACAGGGAAAAAAAATAGAATGCTTGTTTCCCAAAATTTCAAAGAGACTGTCAGTTTTGACTAGCTTTTAAATGACTGATTTGCTATATAAGCATATAAAAATGGATTCAGCATATACATATATACCAGTTTTCCTAGCAAATATGATCCTGTTGTGAATCATTTGTGAAAAAGATCATCTCTGCATTTTTCTTAGTCAATCTGGGCCACTATAACAAAAATACCATGACTTAAAAAAATTAGACTGCATGACTTAAAAAAATTAAGTTCTTACAGTTCTGGAGGTTGGGTAGTCCAAGAAGGCACCAGCAGATGTGGTGTAAAGTCTAGGATCTGTCTCTAATTCATAATTATCTTTCTTCTACTTGTGTCCTCATGTGGCTAAAAAAAGACGGGAGAGTTTTCTGTGGTTTCTTTTTTAAAGGCACCAGTCCATTCTTGAGGGCTCTACCATCATTATCTAATCACCTCCCAGAGGCCTCATGTATGCATATTAAACGACACAGAAAAAAGATATGAATTTAGGGGAGACACAGATATTTAGGCTTTAACAAATTTATGTCCTTCTCACATTCAAAATACATTCATTCTATCCCAATAGCTCCCACATTCTTGAACCATTTCAGTATCAACTCTAAAGACTAAAATCCATAGTTTCATCTATGAATATATACATCAGTCATGAATGCAACTAGACGTACAATTCATCCTGTGGCAAAGTTCTCTCCAGCTGTAAACTTGTGAAACCAAATGAGTTACATGCGTTCAGAAAACAGTGTGGGACAAGTTTAGGATAGAAAGGTCTATTCTGAAAGGATAATTAGGAAAGAAGGATGGGAGACCATGTCTCAAGTAAGTCTAAAACTCTAAAACTTAGTGAGGCAAACTTTTTAAATTTTAGAGTTCCAAAATAATCCCCTTAGGCATGATGCTCTGCCTTTTGTGACCACTGTGGTGGCAGCATCCCCACTACTGCTCTCCACACACACACATACACACACACACACTCGGTGACTCTGCCTGGGCCCCATTACTGTAGCAGCTCTTTGCTGAGGCCCCACAGATCTTCTGGCTTGAAGTTAAATACCCCTGGCTCACCCTGAAGTCATGGTACTGTAGCTCTAGGTGGCCCCATCCTTTGAAATGTAGGTTGAGACAGCCATGTCCCCCAGTGTTACTGTGACCTGGGAGGAGAGTGGCGGCCTTGATAATCTCTGAATCAGCTGTGGGGCAGTTCATCCATTGTCATCCATTGTCATCAGCTTCTGTTGAGATGACTGAGCTATACTAGTCTTGTTATAAAGTGGTAAATTAGCCACATTCTTGGTTTTTTAATTTTTTTAATACTCATGGGGTGAGATTTTTCAAAATCCTTGTTATCTTTGCTTTTTTATGGAACAATTTGGTCTTTAAGCTGTTTCTTTTCCCCCTACATTTTGTTATCTTCATAGTAGAATGCTGGAGTTAAGATGCTTTTACATTGCCTCTCAGCTCGGTAGGAACAATGCCACACTTTCATCACTTTGCTCAGAAATAGTATCAGTTAATTATCTAATTTTGTCACTCACAAGTTCTACCTCTCTGAAAATATTATAACAGAAACACAGTTTGGCCATGATTTTTGGCCACTCTACAGTGTCCAAAAAGTTGCCGAGAAAATCACTTTAAGTAGGAAAATGAGAAATTGTAGAATTTTGTAAATGTACAAAATATTCATTTAAAATGTTTACAAAGGGCGGCTCCTGTGGCTCAAAGGAGTAGGGCCCCATATGCTGGAGGTGACAGGTTCAAACCCAGCCCAGGCCAAAAACTGCAAAAAAAAATAATAATAATAACATAAAAATATTAAATGTTTACAAAGAGGTAGCAAACAGGTATTTTGTAGACATTTTATACTATTTTGTTCTGCCTGAAACCCATCAGGAATGGTCTTCATTATCCATATTTCTACCAACATTCTTTTCATGACCCCTTAAGTATTCTCTTAGAAGACTGAGGCTTTCTCTACAGCTCTACTTTCTCTTTTCTGAGCCCTCACCAGAATAACCTTTAAAAGTCATTCAGGGAAATGTAGCCTTTTTATAGAATGCACCTCAGAATTCTTGCAACCTCTGCTCATTACTAGTTTCAAAGCCACTTCCATATGCTTAGGTATGTGTTATTTACAGTGCCCCTACTTCTCAGTGCCAATTTTTGTCTTAGCTCAGAGTGCTATAACAGAAATTATAGATTGGGTGGCTTATAAATAACAGACATTTATTTCTCAAGTATGGAAAACCCAAGATCAAGATGCTGGCAGATCCAGTGTCTGGAGAGAGCCCACATGCTCATTCACAAATAGCCATCTCTCGCTGTGTTCTCACACAGGAGAAAGAAAGGGAGAACTGTCTAGAGACTCTTTGATAAATTCATGAGGGCTTTGCTCTCATAGCCTAATTACTTCCCATATGTTCACCTCCAAATACTATCACAACTGGACTGAGCATTCAGTGTATGAATCAGGGGACATAAACAATTGGTTTATAGGTTTTCAATACCAGAATTAATAGTGATTACCCCTTGCTGTTAACATTATTACAGTATTCTGTATTTTTCTATACGTTTACTTTTACCAGTGACCTTTATACTTTCCTATGCATTTAGGATGCTTTTTAGCATCTTTTCATTTATTCTTGAGAGATGTCTTTAGTATTGCTTGTAACTTTGGTCTACTAGTGATTAACTCCTTCAGCTTTTCTCTGGGAAAGTCTTTGCCTCTTCATCTTTGAAGAAGTTTTCGTCAGATATAATATCCTTGGTTGACAGTTTTTCCCTTTCAGCTTTTTTTGGTTATCTCATTCTATTCCCTTCTGGCCTACAAGGTTTCTGTTAAGAAATCATTGATAGTCTTATGATGATTTCCTTCTACATCATGAGTGTTTTTTTTCTTATGGCTTTCAAAACCTCTCTTTGACGTTTGACAATTTTATTGTAATGTTTCTAGGTGTGGACATTTTTAAGTTCATTTTCTTTGAGTTAATTTAGCTTCTTGTATTTTGACCAATTCATTTCCTAGATTGGGAAGTTTTCAGCCATTATTTCTTTAAATAAGACTCCTAGCCTTTATTTCTCTTTCTTCTGGGGCATCCACAATGCATACATTGGTCCATTTGATGGTATTTCACAAGTCCCTTAGGCTATCTTTACTCTTTTTATTTTTTTTCTTTCTTACTTCATATTATATGTCTTTGAATTCATCGATTATACCTTGTGCTTGATCCAATCTACTTCCTCTTATGAGTTTTTCAATTTAGTTATTAGCCAAATCCTACTGCTCTGTATTTGTTCTTTTTCTTTTTTTCGATATCATTGTTGAATGTCTTATTTTGTTCAGACATTACTTTCCTGATTTGATGATTTTTATTTTGAATTTTTCTCTGATAAATCACATAACTCCATTTAAATTTCTGGAGGATTATTTTTCTCCTATTTGGGGGTTATGTTTCCCTATTTACTTGTGTGCCTTATAACTTTGTTTTGTTATTCAGACATTTGCAAAGTCTATTACTTTTCCTCAGTGTTAATGGACTGACTTTGTGTGGAAAAAGATCTTCCTCAGTTAGTCCAGCTAGAGTTTCCAGAAACCTCGGAAACATTTCCTGTTAATGTGTCTTCTCTAACCTTGTGTATGTAGATTCCTAATTAGAGGGATTTGTTGATTTATTGTTTTTCAAAAGTTCATAATCACTTTCCCTCTCTCAGGACCGTGCTATGTTATAGTTTCTCTGAAGCTGTAGCAGGCCTCCCAGCTTTTTTTTTCCTTCTTAGTAGCCCCCAAGCATTTTAAGGATTCTGGGCTCCATGATTTGGGCTAGAGAGAAACCATTCATTCAGATGGTTCTCTAAAACACTTGAACATCATACATACTCTCCTCATCATACATACTTTTTGCCCTCTGAGGGAGAAGTTAGTGAGTTGCACTGGGCTTTGTCTGCTGTATAGCAACAAGTTACCCAGGTCTTGTTATTGTTGTTTTTGTAGCCTCTGGACATCTAGAGCATGCTAGGTTCCATCAGTGCCCTGAGACAGGTGGGATAGAAGTCAGCACCATAGGAAGCTCCTGGGAAGTGTCAGATTATTGGATATATGGTCCAACATGCGTGTTACCTCCCTAGGAAGTTGGGAGCTAGGAATTTCCTTTCAATCATGTGGTACTCTGTGGGAGATGAGGATTTTGGCAGGAAGATTTCATGGATGGATTTTTCTACAAACTTTGATATACCGAGTTAGTTTTGGGCTCTCCTCTGGTGCAGTAGCATCTTAGCGGGCTTATAATATCTCACAAAGGAAATTGGCATGTGTACTACTGTAGAATTGGGATGTGTTCATCTGTCTCTGCATGTAGAAGAAAGGTCCGGGGCTTCATATTCTGTTATTTGTCTGATGTCATTCAAATTTTTTATTTTATAGGTACATAATCAATACTAATTACTAGATGCCAAACTATTTCATAGATACATATGAACATGAACTATTTGTGTGTTTAAGAATTAGAAAAGTACAACAGAAGTATGCAAAACAGCATAGTCAATACAATGTAGGGTTTTGTTAATATATACATATTCACATGCATATCACATATTATTACATATGTAAATAAAAAGTGGCCCAGAAAAAAATTCCTGACAATGGTAATAGATAGAAATATTAGCTAATTTTAGTTTTCTTATTTTTGTTATTCAATTTTTAAAGCTTTCTATAATTAACATGATTTTCTTTTGCTCTCAAAACCTAAATAAATACATGACTCTTGAAAGGAGAAAGGAGAAATAGACTGGATTTGTGAGGACACATTCGGAAGGATGAATTCTTTAATGACTTACCATTACTTCCTATTTCATCAAGGTCATATCACAGTGTGACATTTGTAACTCAAGTCTTCTGTATGCTGACTGAAGCATGCTGCTGAACAACTATAACAGAGCTTTTAAAATGGATTAGAGCTAAATTATTCATGCCATAAGCCATATTGAGAGTTGACGGCCCCCAAATTAGAGCACTAGTGTATGAATTCCGTGCACGTTTCCTTCTCCTCCAGGAGCAGCTTGAACAGCTTACTGAATATAGCCATAGGTAAGAAATGCTGATAACATTTCCCTCCTGAAATGTCAGGTCTTTACCTTAGAGATAAGAAGCAATAAGATGTTGATGCCTTGCAATTTTACATGCTAATGAAATGCATCAACACAGTATCCAGAGTTCACTGATAGCATAAGAAAGACTGGCATTTTCTTGACAAATGGAAATGTTTGCTCTCTTGTTCACACAAAACATAATTAAAATATACATGTAAACAGTGGTGCAAAGTAGCACTGATTTCTTGTCATTTTTTAAAAATGTTGTTTATTGTGGACTAGGGATTATGGGGATTTGCAGTCTAAATCCTAAAACAGCAATATGAATATATAAATATAGAAATCTTCTTGTGATTAATAATAAAAACAGTAGCTTAAGGATTTGGGAAATTAATTTCAAGGCTTAGTGAATGACCAGTTAGCTACTTATGACAAGCTAAAGCCTTATTTCTCTCGAGTCAGTAATCAGTAATTACATGAGTTGTTATTAAATGGGAATATTAGTCTTTATCATCTCTTCTATGAAATGGCTTGCTCAGAAAATACATTGTTATTCTATCTACCTATGCCTGGCCCATAATATTGTAGCTGATAGAATTCTTTTATTACATTTCCTATCTTCAGTGAAGTTAACCACTCTTGGAACTGCTAGAAGAAAATGGCTAGAATGAGATAATATACCATTTTTTGAATTAAGTGCAATACCATAAAGTGAAAATAAAGTTGAAGAAGACTATCATCATGCTTATCTCAGACTAGAAAATCAAACTACAGTACTTTTATCACTGGTGCAAAGCTTAAGACTGAACTTGGACCCAATGACCTTTAAAGTGAATTTGAATTATATGCATTCAATTATAACCCACTAAGAATGAAAACTATCCTTAGAAGATGGATGCTCATGCCTGATGAAGTTGGTCTCAAGTTCAGAAAGCCAATTTCCAGAGAGCCACTGTTTTACTTCCAGAATGTTTTCAAGTTTGATCTGCAAGAATTCTGTGAACTTAACTTCAAACACCAACCAAAGGCCATGCACACAGAAATATTAGTCTGTGGTGTTTGCAAAGATGCTAAAGACACACTGGGTGCATGTCCCACTACACACACCGGGCAGGCATGCACAGAGGAGGCAGCAAACTTCCAAACCAACTCTGCAAAAAACTACAGACACTCCCAGTTCCAAGAAAAACTCTCAAATAAGAAGAATGTGTCTTCTATTCATTCTTGGCCTATTGTCCAATGTCATTTTTTTTTTTTCCAGTTCTCTCTTCAGAAGGTGAAACTTCTTGCATGGAGCCAGCCAACAAAGTTCTTTACCCAGGCTTAATCCTTCCTGATAGCATTTTGTGTTCAGAACCCTCATTTTAATTTTTATTAAAATGTATTTACTCTGAGCTCTATTTACTAGTTATTTAAAAGGATGTTTTAGGATGGAATCAGAAAAATATTCTTATGTGAATTGTTATATATGAATTATAGTTAATTTGCTCTGTATCAGTCTAATGATGCAGGTTAGGGGTAGATAAACTTAACCAACTGATTCCACAGGTATTCTCTGAGTACCTGTTGCTTGCTCAGCATTTGATAGGCTTTGGAAGACTCTATAAAGTTATTATCCAGCAAATTCCATGAAGGAAGTCACAGTCTTAATCACAAAGCAACATGAATACACTTGAAACATGTGATAGTATTTTAGGTGCTAAAGGAATTCAGGAAAAAGACCCATCTGAGTGGCTGCATGACAGAAGGTATCTGGTGAAAGCAGAATTTTGAGCCAGATCTTAGAAGACACATGAATATGAAAGGATAAAAGAAAAATGTTTATAAGTTGCGTAGAAGGCATAGACAAGAATGGCCATCACGTATTCCATTGGTTTGGAGTAAACCTGTCTATGACTGTTGCCCCATTATATATAGGTCACTAGTAAAATTTTGAGCCTGATTTCACTTCTAAGACACACAGTTGACAATGTCCTTTCTGGTTCTCAAGTTTCAACTTGCTTGACTTATTCATTTGTTTCCATCTACATGCATTTTATGTTTTTAGATTTTTATGTACTTCATAACATTTGCAATGACCCACAAAATTTAATAATTTCCCCATTTCTTTTTTGCAATGTTCCACGTGCATGATAGAAAATCCATCTTTCTGTTAGCCAAGCTTATGTGTACTAATGGAGGAGTGATGATGGCCAGGATAACTAAAGAAGTACTTTAGGGAGATTAGAAGGACAGAACCTGGGGCTGGTAGAGTTGTGCCAGATTTTATAGGCTTCTACATTTAGATATGATGTGACACACAAGAGGAAAACAACTCATTTTAGAGTTGAAAATGGCATAATAACACTGATGTTGAGACATTAATCTGTTATAGAACAACTGATGACTTTCAGTGTATATACCTCTTTATTATTTAGACCTGGCCAACTTAATACAAAAAAATAGCATAGTCTATGGAGCCTTGAGAAGATAACATCAACTGTATGTATTTATTTTTATTTATTTATTTAATGAGACAAGGTCTCTCTCTGTGATCTAGATTCGAGTGCAGTGATGTGGTCACAGCTGGCCACAGTGTCAAATTCCTAGGCTCAAGCAATCCTCTTGCCTCAGCCTACTGAATAGCTGGAATTAAAGGCACATGCCACCATGCCATTTTTAATTTTTTTATAGTGATGATGTCTCACTATGATGTCCAGTTTGGTTTTGAACTCCTGTGCTCAAGCGAGTCTACCGTCTCAGACTCCTAAAGTGTTAGGATTATAGGCGTAAGCCGCCATGCCCGAATGAGCAACAACTTGAAAGACAGAGCTGAGTCTGTATCTTTGTTCAACCACTGCCTATCTTTATATCTTTAGTCATACAAAATGATTAGGTGGAATAAAAAGATAGACACTATATCTGTGCATATAACAGAAGTATATCACATTGCCTAAAAATGCCATTACTCTTGCTTTTAGTGATAGATATTTGTAGTTTACAATGTGTGTGTGTGTGTGTCTGCTTTTGTTTTTTTTCCAAACTTTTGAATCCTAGAGTCAAGAAGTTTAAAAAGGCTTTTATTTTGGAATTCGTCTGCAGAGAACCATGGGCCAAAAGTGGAATGATGTGCAGGAAAGTAATGAACTATAATTGTGCCTAAGTGATACTTCAAAAAATATGATATATCATATAAGGCCCAAATGAAAATAAAAAGAATGTAAATATGTGACTCTCAAGTATTTCTAGCCTGCAGTATAAGAATTTGGGTAACATTAATCATTTGGGGTCTTATTAAATAAGTGCACTATACATTAACATCTTATTTACTTTAAAATGATAAAAATGCTATTTCTGAGCACCTAGTTCATGTGAGAACCCTGCCAGGTAGTAGTAGTATCCACATTTCATGAGTGAGGGGAAGCCGCTGAAAGAGATATAGTATCTGGCCTAGTGTCACTCAGTTAGTGGTATAAATGAGATACTTCGTGAGTCTTCCTGCCTGCAGGGGACGTCCAACACCTCAGGCAGCCATTTCTACACGAAATACTGAGGCTGGCCATGACTTCCAAAGAGTGAAGGAGAGATGGTAACTGAGATGGAATTATGAAATCTCCAGTTCAGAAGATCATCAATTACCTGAAAATTAGAAAGATGAAGGGAGGCTTAAAGGAGGTTAGTAACTGAATAATTTGTTGTAACTATATACTAATTTGGAATCTTTCTTTCAGTAAAGGCCGTAAGAATGTGCCAACTGAGGGCAATGGTGAGTGGGAGCACTGTGATCTGTGATAGTCAGTTCACTCAGTTAATTTCATGACTTATTTTTGTTGTAAATGATATTTAAACATGTTGAGCTTCCCTGTAGCTCAAGTGGCTAAGGCACCAGCCACATACACCTGAGCTGGCGGGTTCGAATCCAGCCCAGGCTCGTCAAACAATGACGGCTGCAACCAAAAAATAGCTGGGCATTGTGGTGGGCGCCTGTAGTCCCAGCTACCTGGGAGGAGGCAGGAGAATCACTTGAGCCCATGAGTTGGAGGTTACTGTGAGCTGTAATGTCATAGCACTCTACCCAGGGTGATGGCTTGAGGCTCTGTTTCAAAAACAAACAAACAAACAAACAAAGAAAAACACACTGAGCTTTACACTGTTGGTGGGAATGCACACTAATACATTCCTTTTGGAAGGATGTTTGGAGAATACTTAGAGATCTAAAAAAATTGACCTGCCATTTGATCCTATAATTCCTTTACTAAGTATATGCCCAGAAGACCAAAAATCACATTATAACAAAGACATCTGTATCAGAATGTTCATTGCAGCCCAATTCATAATTGCTAAG
>CAUYON010100024.1:0-18010 GCA_963573935.1 Arctocebus calabarensis
ATTCATATTGCCAGAGTTTTTCTGTTGATTCTGCCTCATGATTATTTTTCACTATTGCCTATGACCTTCCTCAGAGTTGGGGAGGTGTCTCTCCCAGATCAGACCCTGGCAGAATCACTCTGTTGTTACTGGATCTTTGTAGTGAGTGGCCCTGTGTTTCTAATGATTTCTCATACCCTGCAGGGTAGAGAGCTTAAATCCTCCTCAACCTGCTTAGAAGACACTTTAAATTGCTAACTTGGGCTAAGTCAAAGCTTTCCCAGGAAAGCACTGTGGCTGGGATCACTCCTTGAGTGGCTATCCACTTACCCAGTGTGCCAAAACTGGTCTCACCCTATGCCCCTGAGGGCTAAGGCTGCAAGGCATCTCAGTCCCCGCCTTTAGGCTGCTCAGTCACTAGATTACTCACTCCCGCCCAATGCCTGTTCTGTGACCCTGAGGGTGGAGCTTACCAGGGCATTTCTCCCACAATGGCTCCACACAGCCCACCACCAAACACTGGCAGCTCCGTCTGGCTTGGTGGCCCAGTCTGGGGCCCCAGACAACACTCAAAAACCCCCACACTCCTGCCCAAGTTCTCCCAAGGCAGTTCAACCGAGTGCCAAGTCCAAAAGAAAACCAAATGGCCCACAGGCAAGGCCCTTCCAGCCTGCAGTCCCACTGCTGCCCCACCCGCAGCCGCCGAAAAGATCAGACCGAATGTACAGACACAGCCACTTGCCCAATCTCCGCCGCTTTAGCCTTCCTCAGGGTGTCCAGAAGCCTCACGCTGTCTCCCTGTGTCCCCAAAGGGAAGTTTCTGGGCAGATCCTGCCTGGAAGAGATGCCTGAAGTCCTCTGTCCCCAGTCTCACTGTGCTCAGCCACAAAGAAGCTGGTACTCGTCCGCCGTCTAACCCTGAGTCTTAATTTATCTATCCTTCAAGGCTAGGTGTGTCTCCTGTAAATAGCATACGGATGGCTTGTGCCTTTTTATCCAATCAGCCAGCCTATGCCTCTCTAGTGGTGAGAAGAATTGACATTTATTGAGAGCATTGATAAGTGTGGTGGAGTTCTATTCATCTTACTTTGTGAAATCTATTGTGTAGTTTTATCCTTTGTACCACTATGGAAGCTAAGTTTTGATCTTTAGCTTCTGGGTGTTTACTTAACTGGTGATCCATTGTGGTGGTGAATGTTCGGAAGAGGTGTAAGTATTTTCTGTAGAGCTGGTCTCGTTGTGGTCAATTTCCTCAGTGCTTGTATGTCTGAAAATGATTTGATTTCTCCATCAATTTTGAAGCTTAGTTTAGCAGGATATAGAATTCTGAGCTGAAGATTGTTTTATTTAAGAATGTTCAAGGTGGATGACCATCCCCTTCTGGCTTTGGCTTAGAAGCTTTCAGTTGAAAAGTCTGCTGTCATCCTAATGGCTCTCCCTCTGTAGAGGGGTTGCAATCAGATACAAGCAGATTTAAACCTCAGGAGCAGTGGGTACTTGCTCCTTGGCTTCTTACAGACTTTTTTCTTTCATCTTGACTTTGATCTTTTTTCTTTTATCTTGACTTTGATACAAATGACTTTGTATAGGTTCATTACAAGGTGTCTTGAAGAGGCTCTGTTTGAATTGAGATGGCCCAGGATTGGATATCCTTCTGAAAGGAATGTGTCAGGGTCTTTACTAAAACTTGAGAAATTTTTGTTTATGATAGTCTCCAGTAGTGTTGGGATCCTGCCTCGAGAGCAACATTTGCTGAGACCTGTGGAAACTGGCAGCGATTGACTGAAAAAATACAGAGTTAGAAGCAATGGTAAAGAAAGACAAGATACATAGAGTAGAAATAAAAGTGGGAGCTCAGGGGTCCATTGCCTATCATGGGATTCCAGTAATGGCCCAGAGTGCTCCACTCTGATTTTATCGAAGTCTGTTTGCCCAGAAGGTAAGATGAGGGAGAGAATAAAGATGTCAGCAGTTTCTCCAATTGATCATATCAGCTCCTATTGTTATTATTATTAACCTTAAGGGTAGCCTTCAGAAATATGAAATCTGAGCCTTGTATTGGGAGAAGCTTCTGCTTGAGCTCACACACCCAGATTTCTAGGGAGGTGTTAAGTGCCACTAGTTCTGTGTGGAGTAAAACACCATGGGGGTTAATCTGCTCTAAGGGATTGGTGGGAGGGAGGCATTTTCCTTCCCATCACCACCTCAGAGGATTTTCTTCTGCCATAAGGGATATAAGCTCTTCTGTCCATATCTCAGAGCTCAAGCTACTCCCTTGGTCTCTCCCTCAAGTAAATGCACATCTCCACAATGGGTATCTGCTTTGCCTGTATAATTGGCAGGAAATGCCCTGGAAGATGTATCTTTTCCTAGGACTTGCCCCAGACTCTTGTATGGCCATTACTCTCCTTAGAGTGCTCACAGACCCAGCAGGGTGTTTGTAAGCTATATCCCCAGATACAGCTAGAATTTCAGAAAAGGTAAGAAACTTGCTAGCAATGGCTGGCTTAAATGTAAAGTAGCTGACTTTTCTTTGTTCTGCCTCACTGAGCTTACTTTTTAGTTTTCCTCTTTTTCTAGGGGTGCTTTCCTTTGCTAACAATGGGGTCCTTGGTCCCCATTCTCCCAGCATGTAGGGCTTCCATTCCTTTGGGACAGTCTTCTTCACCTTAAGGATCTTTATTATTTGCATGTTTGAATGCTTCTTGGAGTCTTATAGTTCTCTAAGTGCCTGTTCTGCTTTCTGTCTCTTCTTTGCTGCCTCTTTATCTACCTAGGTTAAGTTGAAAACTTCATCCTCTCGCTCTGAGATTCTTTCTTCTCTATGATCTAACCTATTTTTAATAATTTCTACTGCATCTTTACATTCCCTGATTATCTCCCTTCATTTCCTTAAGCTCCGCCATATCCTTTCTATAGTCTACATATCTCTCGTCCAACTTTTGGTTCTGTCTTTCCTTTTTTTCATCCATTCCTTTTATTGTCTTTATCTTCCATATTTTAAATTCCTTTTCTGTCAAGTCCAGTAGTTCTTTATAGGTGGATTCTTCTGCAGTACCTGCCACATGGTCCCTTCAAGGAATTCCTCTGTTTTTGTTTTTCATGTTGCCTGAATTTTTCTGTTGGTTCCTCCTCATGTGTTCTTTCTTCTTCTTCTTCACCTCCTTGTCTTCCTTTTTGCTTCTGACTTTCTCCTTTGTTTCAAACAGAAGTCCTTGCTCTTGATGACAGTATGTTGCAATATGTCACTGGAACACCATGTGGTGTTGTCATTTTTTTAAAGGAGACAGAATGCACATCCAGCAACCTCTGTGGTCCTTATTCCTGACTTAGTTGCCTTCGGTGATTGCCTGATTATTTCCATAGCATTCAGATTCTGCTGGGCTGGGATCTTAAAGCTCACAAGAATTCTTCAGGGGCAGGTTTCACAGTGCCCCTGACTCCAGTCACCATGGTGTATGTGAGTCCCTCAGCCTTTCCAAAGAGTGGAGTTCAGATCCCGGTAGGCGGAATTAAGACGGCTGTGCTTAAGGTCCCTGCTAAGACCTTCTCCTAACCTTCCCACAATGGCAGCTCCCTGGCCACCGAGACATTATTATTTGTATGTTTGAGTGCTTCGGGGAGTCTTGTAGTTCTTGCCAGCCACCAAACCTATGGGAAGTCCACTCCAACAGGCATTGAGATCTGGTTGCTGTATACTGTTTGAGTCTGCCTACTTTTCGAAGATTCCCACTCATTGTACAGTAACCCCCCAACAACTGAAAACTCTGGAAAGGCTTCTTCCCATCCTGGACCTCTGTTGAGGACCAGCCAATCCCAGCGGATGACCATCACTTGCCTAATTCTTCAGATTTCCACTGCTGTGGATCATAGGCTGTATCCAGCTGACTACCACCTCACTATGAGTATTATACCTTACTCAGCTATGAATCTGGGTAAGGTTCCCACCCCAGGTATGGCTGGTATCTCTCTTTTTCCCCACTTGTTCTCGGAGAGCTCAGCTGAATGATCCTTCTAGTCCACCATCTTGTTCCACCCTTCTCCTCTTTTCTTAATAATATTTCTCTTTTAACAAGATCATTAATTTTGTTAATTCCTTTTCTATTTAATCTTATAATCTTTTCACATTTTAAAAGTAACTTTCAAAATAAATGAGGGAATGAAAAGTTTATTTACTTTTGGTTTTGATCATTGTCACATTAGAATTCTGGAATCATTCTTTAGAAATTTGGTATCAAATTTGTTATTGTTGATGTGGCAAGGGAAATAATATTTTTATTAGAACCATGACAGTTGCTTATTGCTTTGGAAAGAAAATGAAGATTCTGCTTGTGAGTAGCTTATAATCTATTTACAGAGATCAAATCCCCACCCAAAAAACAAGAATTGCTGTCAAAGAGGAAAAGTCAGTGTTAGGTTCTGATGCAGGGTAAGGAGTTATTGAGGGAATGATTGTGAGGAAGTGGGCTGGCAGTCTGACTGAGACAAAGTGTGCATTGACAGTAGGATAGATGTCCTCCATGACTTGCATGTCCTTAATTAGTGGGCTCCACATTTACTTACCCTGCCAACCTGGGACATAGACCAGAGGCTAGTGGCTACTAATGCACCCCCATTAAGTCAGGTAAGTGGTTTTCTATTTCCTTTGCCCAACTTGGTCCCTAAATTCAAAAGTTCTATCTTATTGGAATTGCAGGATCCGGTTTCAGGGTGATGAGTACAAGTGGCTTTTGAGAACAATTGTTTTAGGGTCATTGCATCTGGATTCACCTTGCAAAACTGAGCTGTTTAGAGATAGAACATAGCTAGCTTATGTGGTGGCTAGGGTTTGAAGATTTGAAGTTGAGTATTTTAGTGTAGTATGTGCTCTGGGTTTGTTCCAGTTTAAACTTTTTTTTTTTTTTTAGTGTAATGGTATCTATAATCTCAAATGTTGTTCAGAGGAGTTTCTGATATTCAGGGATTTTAGGAGCTCCTTACTAGTTCTGTTATTTTGTGGAGCAAATAACTGTGTTAGTAGCATAAATAGTCTTGTGGTCAACCCTTTCTATGTGAAGGTAAATCAGTTGAGTGGAGTTCATTGATTCAGCAAATAATTATTAAATATTTACCTTACTTATATGCTCAGCACTGTTCCTGGTGCAGGGGACATAGCAGCAAGTAAAACAGTTGCTGCTCTGGCAGAGCTTACATTCTGTGGGGATGTATAGACTTTAAACAGATAAACACATGTAAAATGTCAAGTGCTGTCACATATAAAGTAGACGCTTAGCAGGGAGAGGTGTGTGTTTGTGTGTGTCAGGGCAGGGAGTGAGTTTGATGTTTTCTTTCTTCTGTTCTTCTGTTCTCAAATTGTCAGCCACCTTGGTGTTATGATATTTTAGTCTACTTTTAGTTAAGATCTTTAAAAATTGTAGCTTCTCCCACTCACTTGTGAATTTCTCACTTTTATACCATCTGAGCTGGCAAGATTAGTGAAGCATTGGGGATCTTTTAAGTTTTTAAATATGTTATAGCCCATCGTTTTTCTTTTCAGGGAGTGATCTTCACAATGGCATCATAGGATTCAGTGAGGAGTCCCAGAAGGGACTAGCGCTCTGGAAAGGAGCTGATATGAGAAGCCTCCGTCTTACTGTCACAAGGCAGCCAGACAGGTACGTGTATGTATAACAGCACATGGGAGGTGAGAAGGTTCTACGTGTCTGTGCCGTGTCTTAATTTGAATTTATGCAATGGTGGAGGCAGGATGAAATGTTGATAGAAAAATGTGGATCTGTGCAGATGTCTTAGGTCTTAATCTGTGACTAAACATATTTGGTTCATTGTTATAATTTAGGGCTACTTTGAATGTTTATGCATCATAAAGTACCATGCAGATGAAAATTATGTATGTCATCACCTCATCACATTACTACTATCTGGTCACTTCTACACACGTAACTGTTTTACTGTGAGGGAGGCTTTGAGGACCAAAATTTTGCTTTTAACTTAACGTAAGTGTTTAGTCTTTTGAATACTCATCACATACATGTACTTAGAATGTACACATGTGTATTTATATATACTATATTTTCCATTTTGGGCCCAAATATTCTGTGAACCATTTCCCTTTATTTTTATGATAACAACCATTTTTTTAGCCCAAGAGTTTTTCCTTTAGAGAAGTTCTTGTTTTTATTCTTTTTAATTTAATTTTATTTTTTGTAATAGTCTCACTCTGTTACCCCAAGCTAGAGTGCCATGGCATCATAGCTCACAGCAACCTCAAACTCTTGGGCTCAAGCCATTTTCTTGCCTCAGCATCTTGAGTAGTGGGACTTACAGTCGCCTGTCACAACACCAAGCTGTTTTTTTAGTTTTAGTAGAGATGGCTCCTCTTGTTCAGTCTGGTCTTGAACTCCTGAGCCTAAGCAATCCATCTGCCTCAGCCTCCCAGAGTACTAGGATTATAGGTGTGAGCCCTGGTGTACAACCAGAAAAATGCTTGTTAAAAGACAAATGAGGAGCATTTACTTAAAGGTAGAGATACTATAAAATTTTTATTTTCACATTTTTTGGCACATGCTAGGCAGAAAGTTATTATTTGTTTTCACATTCCTGATGGATAGTAGTTCAATAAATACTTATTCATTATTGAATTGAGTGTGGTCAAAGAATAATATTGTGTAAGCCCTGAACCTTAATTTTCTTATCTATAATGAGGAGAATTGGTCATTTTCACTATTAGCAGTAAGTGCTATTCTCTAGGTAAGAGATTAGACACAATGAAAACGTGTTATGTTAGACAGGCGGGGAACGCGCTCTGTAACTGCGTTTGTGTCGGTTTTCTTTGTTCACAGGGCCTTTGAGGATGTCAAGGTCTCTTGGCGAGTCACACTTAATAAAACAGCTACTGTGCTCCATAAAGATGGGGTAAACCTGATGGATGACCTCCTGTCTGTGTCAGGGACCACGACCTGTACGATGGGTCAAACAAAATGCTTTATCAGCATTGAACTCAACCCAGAGAAGGTAGGAAGTGAAGAGGCACGGCATTGCTAACTCTAATTATATTTCCTTGGAATTAACCATTTTAAAGTTACTTTATTTAAATAAACATTGTTTATGTGGAGATTCCTTGGTCTTGCTGGCTGTATGGTCTAAATCTCTTTATTGGACAACAGATTAGATGTAGAATTTATTACACTATAAATTTTTATAAATAAGCTTGTTGTTCTCCTTTGTGTTTCTTGCCCTTTCCAGGAGTCTTCCTGACCTAGCCTCCCACCGTGTCAATGATCCTTTGAGTCATTTTCAGTCAGATTGGTACCTTTGATTACTCTGAATGTTCAGTCTTTTGTTTTTATTATATCCATAAATTTGAAAGACCTTTTATTCTCTGTTCCTGTGCAGTGCGGAAGTTCAGTTTTGTTTACTGAAAGGGCACATAGGCCCTGTTTGTAGAGGACGCCAAGAGCCTGACGACCTCTGAGCAAGATGATTTGCAGCTGGGGGGGTGCACCCTCGGGCAATTCATCCGCAGGTGCTCTTACAGAGAAAGAACCTGAGCCCTTGAAGAGCCTTGGGCATGTAGTCATTGTCTAATACTCCCCTCACCTGTCTTGTGCTGTCTCAATAAAAGGCTGCTGAGGAGGTTGCTCGGGGCTATCCTGCAATCAAGGTTAGCTGCCTCCTGCAAGCTTCTAATCTGCCTCTCTCCTGGTTCCTTTCTGCAGCGATTGAGACCGGGGCTTTAGGGGTCACGACACCTATTTGGTCAGCCTGTGGATAAATTCCTATTGGTTCGCGTTGTGCCTGGTGCTAGGAGACAAGCAGTCCCCACTCTGTCCAGGGGAATCAGCATTCTTCAATAGTATTGATCACTAATGACCTCACAGAGCTTTGCAGGCCATTTAACGATCATGCATGGCTTTTTAAAAATGACTGTCTATGATGCTTTGATACTTTAATGCCCAAGGAGCACTCAGTGGTATTTGCTCTTTGTTTGCTACTTTATTATTAAACTCAAATGATTAATACAAAAACTAGCCACTGAATTATGAATATTCACAAGTGTAGAGGATTCTTTGTGAACAGCAGAGAAAGCATGCACAGATATAATTACTTCAAAACATATAAGTATGCCCATCTACCTAATCCCCTTTTAAATAATCCTGCAGGTTTGATTTTTTTTCATGTTTTTCTCTACTTGTTTTTTTTACCTGAGAATTACTGCAATAATCACATTGATCTTTTCTAAGATTACAGTAATATATATTTTCATACCTTCCTGAGATCTTGACAATTTTCCTGGTTTTAAAAGAGGAAGGATACTTGACTCGGATCACCAAAGATGACGGGATCTTGGTTATTCCCTCTTTGTTCTTTGTTGGGCCATGGGTTCTGGCTCTTGTCCGAGCTGTTTCAAAGGGGCAGTGCTGGACATCTGGTTGGAATCTGTTTGTGACTTCACTTGCTGGATCGCTGTGATTTGTAAACTCATGCCTTCCAGGTCAGTTTTTTTCAGTGCCTTGTGTTTTCTCTGGAATGATTTTTTTCTTTAAATGTTTCAGTGCCAGCTTTACATTAACTATTTCCCTATCACTACGGAATGGCGAGCCAGGCTAGGGCTATTGGACATACATGCCTCCCTTGTTAATGTCTTGTTCTAGTTAGGAGGCGACTGGGATGCTTCATCTCCTAGAAAGTGGGATGAGCCTGTGCCTTTCGGGGGTCTCTTTAGCACATTTGTTCTGTCTCCCTGGAAGGGACATGCACCTGTGTGTGAGCACCAGCGCTCTTTAACTTCCACACTTGCTTTCTCCTTTGTATGTGTTTCCCAGGTACTGATCATTTATTCCTATTCTTAACACAATTTTTACTTTTTTTAGAAGTCATTGTCTTATTCACAATCCTTTTTATTAACCCCTTTCTTCTTATATACAAAGAGAAAAATGTTTATTTGTGCTTAATAAATGAATACATGCATAAAAAAAAGAGTCTTGATATTTTAACACTCTCCTCCACATTAAAATTAATAAAATATTAAGTACACACTAATGTTCACACATATATTATATTTTAACTACTTTTCTCTACCACAATAACTTTTCTCCTTCTAATATCATTAGAGATTCAAATTCAGCTCATTTTAATTGCTTATTAATACTAAGTGGTTTTCTACTTGGTACTCAAATAGTCATTTCATGACCACTGGCAGTCTCATTATGCTGATCTTTTGTCTTTTCTGTATTATGGAAGTATATTTGCTTTATAGAAATAACATATTCTGAAAACATAGTGATTTTTCCTAATTAATAAGACATCCAATCAACTACTGTCCAAGGACTTGATTTCTTTGAGCAGAAAGTGCTTAAGTGATTTATAGGCGTTGTGAGAGTTGGCAGTGGGCAAATGCCCTGCCGTTGTGGCTGCTATGGTAATACCATAAGTTAAAGAGTTAAAAATGATGTTTTTTTCTTTAAAGTTTAAAATCTCCATTGGTTTTATTTTACCTAGTTTAACATATTATTTTGCTTTTCTTGAATGAGGTTTTCATGAGCTGCTAAAATTTTCCGTCATGCTTACAATGAGGAATGGGTATTTCAGTATTAAAAATATTCAATCAGACTGCAGTCAGTAACTTCCCTCTTAACATTGTCCATAGGTTCTGAGAAACATAGGTTTTAGCAAAACAACATGCATATAAATTATTTACCAGGGTCTTATGGATATAAATAAGCGGTAAATTTCTACAGCATCTAGTATGTTGTTTTGCTGAAAGAAACCGTTTCCAAAAACCTGTTGATGATGATTTTTTTAAAAATTAAATCATAGCTGTGTACATTAATGCAATCATAGGGTACAATGTGCTGGTTTTATATACAGTTTGAACTATTTTCATCTAACTGTTGATGATGATATTGAGAATTTACTGTATTCTATTTGAACACATTTCATCCTCTCTGTGCACCTGTTCCAAATATTTTTGTATCTTCTCAACTGAGTATTTCCTATTGTTGTTCTTCTTTAACAATTATTCAAAATACTGCTCCCTCCGTGATCCCTCCCATGAAATCTCCAGGTAGAATTCTTAATCTTCTGATTTTACAAAACACTATCAGTACCTTTCTTATGGAAGTTATCACTTATATGCATACTTATATATTATTATATGTAATTTAACTAGACTAGTAAACTCTTAGCTGCTCAAAAATTAGGACATTGTTGTAATCTTCTTTGCATCCCTCCCACCGTCTTCCATAAACGTGTGTTGCATACATAAGTTTTCAGAAATTCTCTGTGCATTTTATGGTGAATAGGAGTTTTGGTGAATTACAACCTTAGAAAGGTCTCGCTAGAGTTCAAACATCTGTCTCCCGCAGTAGATGTTAACTGTATCATAGAAGTAAAAGTCTTTTGAGATCAGTCAGTTCACATCTATGTTGTTATTGGGATAAATGGCTTTATCAGTCTCTTGCTGATTTGATTCTGGTAGTGAGACTTGTTTGTTATAAGAAATAAAAACAAGTTTTACAGAGGGGAAACTTCCTTGTTGGTGACAGCAGTCAGGTGAAATAGCTAAAGATTCTGGAAGACAGAGAAATTGAGCTTTAATAAGGTTTAAAAGGAACAGTTTCTACAGCAGAGAGAGAGGAGCCAATAGGTCTTGGGCAAGCTGAAAGGAAGAGGAACAGGAGAGTTAGAGTTGAGAAGAGATTGTGTGCTCTGTGCTTGCCCCCCTGCAAGACCACACTCAGGGATTCCTAAAGATGTTATAATTAAGAGATAGGAGCGTGTGATGGGCAACAGGTAGGACACTAACTGCGTAGAGGCCTTTTCTAACTAGAGAAACTCCACTGAGTCCATAATCACAGGGTTTCATTTAGAGGAGAGAAGGAACTCAGTCTTCACCTGTTACTTCTCTTTCAAATGTAATGTGCAAGTCATAGAGTTGAGTTTTCTTCTGTGTTCTAAGAATTAGCTAATTTTTAAGGCGTTTTGCCCTCAGTGTCTTTCCAGCTATTGAAAGGCAAAGTATAAGCAAGGACAATATACATTTTAGTTTCAGTAAGAGGAAATTTAAAAAGAGAAAAGGAAGAAGATTATATTTTTACAAAAAAGAAAAAGTATTCTTTAAAAAGTGCTATGAAATTCTAATATACATTTTAATGCCTTACATTTTAGGACTAGAAGGGATTTTAATGCTCAACTAGTTCAAATTCTTCCTTTTATGTCTGATAAACTGATATGTCTGGTAAACAGTTCTGTGGGCTTATTCTTCATAGAGGGCCGGGAGAGATTATTTGGAGGTGCTAGCTGGGCAACACAATTATTCCTAGAACCATTTTCTTCATTTATTTATTAAAAGAAGAGCGTCAATTATACTGAACTTATTCTTGGAGTCAGTATAGGGATTAAGAGTTTGGGCTCTGATGATAGAAGGCCCTGGTTCAAATCTCAGCTACTTTACTATTTTATGGGTGACATGGGACACGTTTCCTCACCTTCCTGAGCCTCCCTCCCAGGGTTAATGGGTTAGTAATAGGGCTGTGAGACAGATTAAACGAGGTCATGAACAAGAGGTTTTCTTGGTAAGGAGCTGGCCCTTCATAAGTGGTATCTGCTGTTCAGAATCATGGAATGGAGACCTAAGGAATCCAGTGACTTGAGTAGTGTCTACATCAACACCAGTGGGAGTGGGCTTGCTGATATCCCAGACACGACAAAGCCATCCACAGAACTGCACCTCTGCCTAATGGTGCTGTGTCCTACCCTTAGTCCAGTCTCCTGACCCTAAACTTAACACTGTCTACTGTGTCCTACCTTTGCTTATCATCGCTATAGTTACTCAATACTTTCATTTTTAAGTTATGAAGAATTTAAGTAACCTGCTTATTCAGTTACTGGGACAAGATTAGAACCCGTCTCTTGAACTGCAGCCCATTTCACCTCTCCCTGTGATGTATCTTGTGTTTCTGTATCAGCAAAATGTATAAATTATAATTACCTTTGCAGGCAGACTCTTAACTCACAAAATCTGTTTAAACCAATCACCATTTAAATATTTTTTGCAACTGCTTTAAAAGTATCTTAAGTAAGTATGACATTGTGTAACTCTTACTTAGGTTTTTTGTTTCTATGTGGTGCTGGGCCCAGGAAAAATCATATTGTACTGGTTGTGACAAAAGATCATCCTGGAAATGCTTCTGACCTGTCTAGGGCAGGGACCTGCTGGTAGTTACATGTGAAATGGTTCTTGTGAAGTCTCCAGAAGTGTGTAGGAGTCTGGGGAGATTCAGATGTAATCTGTGAATCTTGGCTTCTCGATAGACTTCAGGAATGTTGTTTGACTGTGATATGTCTTTGTAAGTCTAGATGATCCCGTTTATCTCCAGGCTACATGATGCATGGCACTCATCTGTGTAATGTTCAGTTTTAGATCGTTCTTCATGTAGATTATAACTGTTGATTGTAAGTGGTTGCAAGTAATGATCTAATCATCATCACAAATGAAAAAGAATATTTTCTGGAAAATAAAGATAAGAGTCTCTGGTGGCTGTCATGTGCTGAAATCCTTTGTTCGAAGAAACTATTCTGAATTCAAGTTCACTTGGCATCAGGGAATGCTAGCTCTTGACGATAGTTACCCATGCTAGTGCTTTAGTTTATTGCATGTGCTGAATTTAGTTTCTCCAAAGTGAGAATACAATTATTTCCATATTTCAATATTTACTGACAGTTGATCAGCAAAAGAAAAGAATGATATGTGCCATAGGAAAGCTAAACATACTTCCTCAGACAGCAAAAAAAGATTAAGTTTATTTATTGTGTTACTAAGCTATGGCTTATTCTTGAATATTATTGAAGAGTCTGTTGTATCGTTTCATAATATAATGATTATCATTAAAATGATCACAAAACAAGTGATGGATAAGGCTCTTGCTGATATATAAAAATGATGTACCATATCAAATTTGGGAATGACACATGGAATTGAAAAATGCATCAGCCTAGCTCCTTTGGGTTCTGCCAGTAAACTAATAATATTGCTAAGATTTTTAGACTGTTGTGCATGAGTGAATCATTAGTAAAAGTAGGCGATTGATAATACATTGTAAAACTGAGTTCAGGTGTTAGAAAATAAATTATTTGAGATTAGTGAGAGGGAACCAACATTAAATATAAAGAAACCATATCCAGCAGACTAAATGTAGGCTTGATTTGATACAAAATTTTAAAAACGGCACATATTTTCAGAATTGACTGCTATCAATATTTATTTCAAAAATTTTAAAAATAAAAGAAATAAAAATGAAACTTTCCAAGGCAAAATTGAAACTCCCATTTCTCTTCTCCCATCTCCTTACATCCTGCCCTGCCCTTCATCTGACACCCCTACGCAAGGCAACTGCTATGTGGCAGTTCTTTTTTTAATATTACATAAATATATGGCTCGGCGCCTGTGGCTCAACGGGCTAAGGTGCCAGCCACATACACCTGAGCTGGCGAGTTCGAATCCATCCCGGGCCCGCCAAACAACAATGACAGCTGCAACCAAAAAATGGCCAGGCATTGTGGCGGGCGCCTGTAGTCCCAGCTACTGGGGAGGCGGAGGCAGGAGACTCGCTTGAGCCCAGGAATTGGAGGTTGCTGTGAGCTGTGATGCCACAGCACTCTATCCAGGGTGACAGCTTGAGGCTCTGTCTCAAAAAAAAAAAAAAAAAGAAAATATATTACATAAATATGTATCCATTAACAATATTTGGGTAATTTTTAACTTTGTAATTATAGTATCATGCTATACATATCATTATGCAACTTAATGCTCATCATGTTTTTAGATAAATCTATGTTAAAAAATATTGAACTGGTTCATTTTTTTTAACCACTTTGTAATGTTTTATTATTTGAATACCTCCAAGTTATCCTTTTTCCTATTTAAGTATACATAGGTTGTCTTCTGACATTGATTTTCAGTGAGAAATTCACCCTGAGAAGGTATACATATTTTTAAAGAAAGACCAAAAAAATAAATCCTCCAGTAATCTAACATTGAGACTTTGATACTGTTATTACGTAGGATGTGTCTCTAGATGTATATTTATTTATGTAATGATATATATGAATTTATTATTTCATATCAGAACTGTCTAAAAATAGAAATATACTAGTATTAGCCTTTTTTCCCCTTTTCTCATTGTCAGATATCTCAAGTTGAAATGCACTTTTTTGTGGAACTCTATGAAGTGACTGCTGGGGCAGCAATAAACAGCAGTGCCAGATTTGCGCAGATTAAAATACCACAGCGTGACGCACCTGCAAGCCTCATGTATTTCTCTGTGGGTTCTCGGCTGGCAGTGGCTCACAGGAAGGCCACTTTAGTCAGTTTGGAGGTGGCCCGAGATTCTGGGACAGGGTTAATGATGTCTGTTAACTTCAGTACCCAGGTAAGTGTGGACTGTCTGTTCATACACATTAAGGTTTTCTTCTGTGATTTTAGCAAGTGTAATGAAACAGAATAATTCATTCCTTACTTTTGGAGGATACCATCATAATTCATGTTTTTTTTATTACGTTAAACTTTATACTTGAAATAGCTCGGTTTTTCACTCATTAGTAACAGGTAGATCATGTTTTAAAATAGAAACGTTTCTGTTTTTCTTTATTTTAAAAAGATTGATTACACAACCTTACATAAATCTTTTCTATGAAATCTTTAGGGGGTTAAAGTTTCTTCCAAACGTAGCAGTATAAGAGCAGAAGTAGAATGTAAGGGTCTAGCTATGGTTTTCTTCTTTGGAAGATTCAGTACCATCTGAACTTGATGTGTCTTCAAATCTGTGAGTTCATGAGGCCTCATTACCACTTGTTCACATCCATCCTATTAGGTGACGTCAGATCAAAGACAGGGAGAAAGGGAGTATCTGGGGACTCAGGAGAGCAGATATGAATGCTGAGCGACCGATGGTGGGCTTGGCCCACACAACACTATACACCTTTTCAGCATTATGTTCTGCTTTGCTTTTGCAGTAAAAATATAACACAGTAAAACAAAAATCCATCTCTACTCCTCTTAAAGCCCAGTTTTGAAGACCGTAGCTTGCCCACCTTCGCCGTCTCTTTCCCCCCTCAGCTCGTGTACTGTGTTTTGCCAGGCATGATGTGTTCCCATGGATGATGTGCACCCATGTTGTTACCAAACTTTCAGGAAAACAATCTTTCTTCTTAATGATTTAAGGAGGGCAGAAGTGGCTGTGCTGTGGTGCCTCCTCTCACGAGAGGCAGGAGCAGAGCCAGCCGCTGCGGAGAAGCCCGAGCATGCCCAGGCGGCAAGTGAGAGTGTCCAGGAGGCCTGAGTGCCCGACCTCCCCCATCCGTTCCCTCTCACATGATCCTTTTGCCTCAGCCTCCCAGGTAGCTGGGACTATAGGCATCCACCACAGCACTCAGCTAGTTTTTCTATTTTTAGTAGAGACAGGCTGGTTTTGAACTCCTGAGCTCAAGCAATCCCCCTGCCTCGGCCTCCCAGAGTGTTGCCTCTCATTTCCTATTCCCATCCACATCTGTCAGTGGGAATGTGGCCACGGCTGCTCCAAGGAGAACCCCAACAGGCTTATTTCCTGGGAAGCCGGTGTGAGGGGCCAGGACTGACCCTCTCTGGCCCGGGCTCCTGACGGCAGATTCTGCCCTTTCTGGGGCCCTGTCTCGCATAGCTGGCCCCGATCTGAGGCCCTAGGACACTGTACTGAGGAGAAAGATGAGATGCCCCACTGAGCACTTTGCATTTACCTTTCTGTTTAGGCATCAGACTGTGACCTCCTTGAACCATCCAGACCTTGGGCACTCTGTAACTTCAGAATCGATGATACCAGCCTTTTGCAAACTTGCAAATCCCACAGATCATCTGGGGTCTGGTAAAATGAGACTCCTGAACTACACCCAAGTACACTGAGTCCACTCTCCAGGGGAAAGACCCGGGTATGCTTTTTATGAACAAGCATTCTAGATGTTCCTTTCTACTGGCAAGGTTGGGAAATTATACCAACTCAACGCCTTTGGGGTCCAGATAAGTCATAGGCTCAAAACTACAGTCTGTGGGCTCAGGTACCCCCAAACTTCCATGCTTTACTGCCACATACCCTCACAGAGAGAAACTTCTTGGGGACTGAGGCCCATAGTCAGAGAATAGTGAGCTACTAGTAGAACCAGGTTTCAGAAGCTGGTCCCAGCCCAGGGGCTTGCTCCCTAACATGGTGTCCTGGCAGCCTCAGGATGGGGCCAGTTGTGCAAGAAATGAGGCAGCATGGAAAGGGCATGCAGACAGGAGCTGGGCAGGCAGGGCCAGCCCAGCCCCTTCCAGCAGGGTCTAAGGTCAGGAGCCGGGGCCCTCACAGCAGCTTCTCAGGAAACAAGCCCTCCAGAGTTCCCCCTGATGGAGCTGAGTGGATGCAGGAAATGAGAGCGTGTGGAGATGGGGGTGGGCCAGTTGGAGGAGGTCTGGAGCCCAGGTTATTCAGAGCACACTCACCTGCCGCTTGGGCTCACGCCCGGAGTCTTCACAGTGGCCAGCTGTGCACCTCAAGCGTCTAGGGGGAGGAGGAGGCACCACTGGCCATGCACCTCCTCCTTCTGCTGAGGCCCCAATGCTAACTGCGTGTTTGGGGCTATCAGCCGAGTGGGCTGGAGGCTTCTGCAGCTGTGGTGCCTGCCTGGGGGGGCAGTGGCATGGAAGGGGCGTGATTACCATATTCCAGGGTATTATTTTGGATATAGATATCATTACTGGTTTCTAGAGTTATAATTTTAACATATAAATAAAAGAATTAAAAATGGCAGGTCGAGGTGGCTCATGCCTATAATCCTAGCACTCTGGGAGGCCAAGGTGGGAATTTGATTGCACTCAGGAGTTAAAGACCAGCCTGAGCAAGAGTAGACCCCATCTCTACTAAAACTGAAAAAATTAGCTGGGCATGGTGGTGTGCGCCTGTAGTCCTAGCTACTTGGGTGCCTGAAGTAGGAGGATCGCTTGAGCCCAGGAGTTCAAGATTTCTGTGAGCGAGGCTGATGCCATGGCACTCTAGCTTGGGCAACAGAATGAAACTATCACAAAAAACAAACAAACAAACAAACAAAAAAGAATTAAAGACATTGGGGGGAGGAGCCAAGATGGCGGTCTGTAGCCAGCTTTCTGCAGACACTCCTGTCCAAAAGGAGAGTTAAAGAACAGAAATTTAGCAAGAAAGCCAATGGTTTGGAGCTGAGCCAAGAGACAAGGTTGAGGAACGCACATCAACCCTATTGGAGCGACCTGCGACCCCAAGGATACAAATAAAAGGTACAGAGCACATCACCAAGCGGGCGGGGAGTCCCCTCCCCCTAGAGAACAGCTCGCAGTATACGCCATACCTCCATACAAACAAGCGAGCAGAGTTTGGCTGTCCTCCTACTCCACCCCACGGGAGAGACCCTCTAAAAACTGGACCTCCTTCCCCTGTGCCACGGCACCCTCCTGCCAGGCATAAAGCGGTATAAAACTGTATATATTCTCCATCTGCAAGTTGGAACTCCTGGCACTCCCCTCCACTCTCACCCTGAGGTATGGAGGTCTGTCCCCCACGGAGTCCAGATTCTTGAACACTTTCTCGAGGGGAGTGGACAGGGCGTGGGTCTGTGCTGTTCTCCCAGCTCGGAAGCAGTGAGAGAGTGAGCCGAAAAGCGGCTGGCCGAAAAAACGGCTGGCTGAAAGACGGCTGGCTGAAGCAGTCCAAAGCTTTGCTGAGTTTTGGCCACACCTGGCCCTCAGGGGATGACAGCTGAGACAAAGGGCTGAAGCTTGCAGACTAAGTCAGGACTATTAGCAGCCCAGCGTCTCCTCCACAGGGCAGAGATTCTGCAAACCTGTTCTGTTCTGTCAGCTTTTTCATCTACTTTACATCAATCAGGGACAGGGCTGGAACTGAGTGAATCGCCCCAGCTGTCCTCCCACTCTACCCCACGGGAGAGACCCTCTAAAAACCGGACCACCTTCCCCCTGTGCCGCTGCACTCTC
>CAUYON010100027.1:0-12876 GCA_963573935.1 Arctocebus calabarensis
TGATGAGAAGAATGTCTATTCAGTTTTGATAGGATGAAATGTTCTGTGGATGTCTGTTAAATCCAAGTGTTGAATAGTTAAGTTTAAATCTAAAATTTCTTTGCTTAGCTTCTTATTGGAGGATCTATCCAACACTGCTAAAGGAGTGTTAAAATCTCTGACTTCTATGGAGCTGGAGGAAATCAAGTTGCTCATGTTTGTTCAAGCCTGTCTTATAAATTGAGGTGCATTCTGGTTGGGTGCATAAATATTAATAATTGAAATATCATCATATTGAGTATTACCCTTAAAAAATATGTAGTGTCCATCCTTATCCTTCCTTAATTTTGTTGGTTTAAAGCCTATTGTACCTGTGAATAAAATTGCAACACCTGCTTTTTTCTGCTTTCCATTTTCCTGAAATATAGATGACCATCCATTCACACTGAGTCTATATTTATCTTTTAAGGTAAGATGAGATTCTTGTATGCAGCAGATATCTGTTCTGAGTTTTTATATCCAGTCAGCCAATCTGTGCCTCTTTAAAGGACAATTTAAGCCATTCATATTAAATGAGAATATTGATAAGTCTGGTAGAATTTTGGGTATCGAGTTTTTTGAAAGTCCAGTGGACATTTTTAATTTTTTCACCACTGTGGAAGTTGGAATTTGATCACAAGTTTCTGAGCAAGTTTACTTTTCTATTGGAGGATTGTGCTGGTCATTATGGAGGATAGGTCTGAGAATATCTTGGAGGGCTGGTTTAGTTATGGAAAATTTATCCATCATGTGAATGTCATTAAAGTATTTAATTTCTCCATCATAAATGAAACTCAGTTTAGCTGGGTACAGGATCCTGGGTTGAAAGTTCTTTTGTTTTAGGAGATTAAAAGTCGATGACCCTTCTCTTCTAGCTTGAAAGATTTGACCAGAGAGATCTGCAGTTATTTTAATATTTTTGCCCTTGTAGGTTATGGTTTTCTTATGTCTGCCAGCTTTCAGAATTTTCTCCTTCATATTAATTTTTGTGAAGTTAGTTATGATGTCCCTAGGGGATGTATAATTTGGGTTGAGTCATGCTGGGATTCTGAAACTGTCTGCTATCTGAATTTTGGAATCTCTTGGCATGTGTGGAAAGTTCTCTTTCATGATCTCATGAAGAAGAGCCTCTGTGCCTTGTGAAGCCACTTTGTCTCCTTCAAGGTTCCCTATGGCAAATACTGGTTTTCTTCAAATTATCCCAGAGTTCTCTGAGAAAATGATCCATTTTTGCTCTCCCTTTCTCTTCCTCTTTGAGAGTTTGGGAGCATTCAAAAGCTTTGTCTTCAATGTCAGAAATCCTTTCTTCTGCTTGCTCCATTCTGTTACTGAGGGAGTCTACTGTATTTCTGAGATCTTTGAGGGCTGCAAATTCTTGCTCAATGTGTCAAAATCTTTGGTGATTTTGTCTTTGAATTCGTTAAATTCTTGAGACAACATTTGAAATGCTCCTTGAATTTCTAATTCCAACTTTACCTCTATTCTATTGATCTTATTTGCAATCCTAATTCTGAATTCACTTTCTGACATCTCAGACATCTGTTTTTGAATGGAATCTTCAGTTGTGTGTGCCAAATTGTTCCTTGGGGGGGAGGGTTGATTTACTCTGGTTATTCATGTTACCAGAGTTTTTCCTGCTGATTCCACCCCATGATTATTTTATACCGTTTGGCTTGATGAGCAGATAAGGACAAGTTGAGTTGGTGGCTCCTGGAATAGTGATTGGCCAGTCCTTTGCCCAAAAGCTGGGACTGGCGTCTGTTCCTAGAGCTTTGCCAAGGACCCATACAGTGCTATGGCCTGAGAAACTGGAGGCTTTCTTGGTGTGGTGGGGCTTAGTGGCTCTGTCTTATTTTCAGCTGGTCTCTGTCTTACCCTAATGAATCAGTTACTCTGGGTTGAAGTCTCACCTGTGGAGAAATACCAGCAATTAAGTCACCATTCCTCCCACAGGCAACAATTGGAAAAGGAAAACCAAACCTTCCCTCAACAACACACCCAGGGTGATTGGCCCAGTTCAAGAGGTCCAAATCAATTGTCCCAGTCAGCACCAGTCTCAGGTGGGAGAGTTCAAAAGGTCTCTGGGAACTAGATAGCAGGGGTCTGCTGATAGATCAAATATGACTCACTTCAGTGCTCTATGAGGTCATAAAGACCCACCAGCTCAAATAAATTAGTATGGGAAGATTGATGCCTCCTTCCTCACTTTGCACCTCTGTCACACCCAGTCACTGGTAACCCTGCAGGGCTGTGATCCAGTTCCCTTCAATGAGCAGATGCTCCAGGGGTTTGTGCCTGCCTGAGTCACAGGGAGATCTATGTCCCTTCAGCCAGGGCACTGCTCTCTGCCACTATCTGGCAGGGGGAGTTGAGGCCTGACAACCTTGGGTGCTTAATGGGGGCTGGGTGGTTCACTCAGTTCCAGGCCTGCCCCTGATTGATATTGCTGACAGAACAGAACAACTTCTCAGTATTTGTTTCTTGTCCTGGCTGTATTCTTCTGTAGATTAGATGCCATTTGAGCAACTCAGCCCTGTCTGAGCCACTGCCCCATCTTGGCTGCAAACTGTGTTGGGGCAGACGCAGTCAGCACTTACATTTAGCTGTCATTTCCAGCATCTGCCTGCCAGCCTTTGTCTCAGCTATGATCCCCTAAGGGCCAGGTGTGTCTGAGGCTCTCTGGGTCAGCCCTGTCCTGGAAGTCTGTTGTCTCTGCGAGCATATATTCTAGTCCCTGCACTCTGCCCAGGCCAATACCACCTCAGGCATACCCTTTACTCATGGGGCATGCGTTTCCATTCTGCCAGTGGCTGACACTGGAGAAGATGCCCAGCTTCCTCTGGTTGCCCAGAGAGACTGGCAGTGTCCTTTTCAAAATACCCCAGGAGTGTGAGTCCTATTGTTCCCCAGCTGTAGCTACTGCTTTGTTCCTCAGGGTACCACCTCTCCTGTACAGTTCACTCTCAGTTGACCATCCTTTCCTTTTTCCCATGCTGGAAAATCAGATCAGCAACAGCCCATGCCCTATCCACACCCCTCAAGAAAATGCCCAAGAATCTGGACTCCATGGGGGGCAGGGTCTAGACCTGGGGGTGAGAGTGGAGGGGAGTGCTGGGAGTTCAAAATTACAGGTAGAGAATATATATAGTTTTATGTCTGGCAGGAGAGTGCCACAGCACCCTAGTAGGGGAAGGAGGTCTGGTTTTTAGAGGATCTCTCCCATGCGATAAAATGGGAGGATATTTAAACTCTGCTCACTTTTTTGTATGGAGTATACTGCAAGCCATTCTCATGGGGGAGGGGACTTCCATCCACTTGGTGATGGATTTTGTACCTTTCCTTTGTATCTTTGGAGTTACAGCTCACCTCAGCAGGGTTGATGTGCATTCTTCAACCTTCTCTCTTAGCTCAGCTATGAACTATCGGCTTTCTTGCTAAACTTTTGTCCTTTAACTCTCCTTCTGGATGGGAGCCTCTGTGGAAAGCTGGCTCCAGTCAGCCATCTTGCCTTCACCCCCCCACAGTGAAGTTTTGTGAGGCTCTTATTCACCCTTGTTTGATACCCTCCTGCACCCTGCCATGATAGCAGAATTGGATTGCTGCAGGTGGCATCCCATTTTCCAATCCCTCCACACCATCAGAGCTTGTAGAATAGACCTTACTGGCAAATTGTTGTGTCTATTTCTTCTAATCTATCTGGAGAATCACCTGAAGGACTTACGTGAGGCACTCATTATACATAACTTAAAAACCTGGCCAGAAAATTAGTGAGAACTAGGAATAAAAGCTACAAGGCAGACTATAAACCCGTGGATGTTTGAGAGCAAAAGCTTCTAAGTAGAAACATACAATAAGCCATTAAGAAGAAGAAACAAGACGCCTTAGGAAATTAGGACATTCAAAAACAGTTGGCTATGAAGGGAAATTTTTTAAAATTACACACATATCTAGGCAAGACACATGCTCAGAAAAATCCTGGAATGTCTTCAGCTTTCAACTTGGGCTGATCCCTAGGCTCAGAGCAAGCCAAGGTAATTGGTGAAGGAGTGCCTTAACACAGAGCCAAACCAAAAAGATTAGCAGAGGAGTTAGTCTCTCTTTTGCTTTTTTGGTGTGTGTTTGTTTGTTATCATTTTTGTTTCAGGTCCTGACATTCAAGTAAATTTCTGTTAAAAGATTAGCTAAATAAAATAAAAAGAAAAGAAAAGACTTCAGTGTTGACATATTACAAGGAATAGTCTTTGCCAAAAAAAAAAAATTTTTGCTGAAGTCTAAAAACCCAAATGCACTACTACAGCATTTGAACAATTGCTAAAAAAGAGAATGTAATTTCTAGGTTACCACATTATAATGGTCAAATGCCCAATTTTCGCATACAGTTTTCACATATGCCTTTCACAACAAAGGCATACAAAGAAACAGAAAAATATGGCTTATTCAAAGGAACAAAATTAATTCCTATCAATTAAAATAAATTAATGGGCTGGAAGCAGGGGCTCACACCTGTAATCCTAGCACTCTGGGAGGCTGAAGCAGGAGGATTCCTTGACTTCAAGAGTTCAAGACCAGCCTGAGCAAAAATGAGACCTTGTCTCTACTAAAAATAGAAAAATTGGCTGGGCATTGTGGCAGGTGTCCAGCTACTCAGGAGGCTGAGGCAGGAGGATACCTTGAACCCAGAAGTTGGTGTGAGCTAGGCTGATGCTAGGGCATACTACCCTGGGGCAGCAGAATGAGACTATGTCTCAAAATAAACAAACAAACAAAAAAAGACAGAAACTATTCCTTAGGAATATCAGACATAAGACCTTTAAAATGACTGTTTTAAACACAATCAAAAATTTAAGAAGAAGTGTGGGCATAGCACTAAAAGAAATCAAGCAAACAACACATGAACAAAATTAAAATGCCTACAAAGAGATAGAGAAAGCAAACAAATTCTAGAGCTATAAAGTACAATAACTGAAGTTTAAAATTCACTCCAAAGGTTCAGCTGCAGAATAAAAGCTAAAGGAAGTCCTTCCATTTGAAATGAAAGCACCATTATTTTCACTAGAGAATTGTATAAAACATTTAAAGAAGAATTAACACCAATCCTCAAGAGCTTCCAAAAACTTTTATAAGAAGAAAGATTCCTAACTCATTTGAAGGCTAGCATTTCCCTGACATCAAAGCCAGACAAAGACAGCAAAAGAAAACAAAAATAACCTTTATAAATATTGACATAAAAACAAAATACTAGAAATCTAAATTCACCAACATATTAAAATGGTTATAGATGATGAACAAGTGGAACTTATTTCTGGAATAGAAGGATTGTTCAACATACAAAAAGCAATCAGTATAATACACCACTTTAACAAAATGAAGGCAAAAACCACATGATTATCTCAACTGATGCAGAAAATAACATGTGGCAAAATTCAGTACTTTTCATGATAAAAACTCTCAATAAACTAGAAATAAATGAAACTTACAAAACATGATGAAAGTCTATCTATGAGAAATGTACAGCTGATAGCATACTCATTGGTGAAAGATCACATTTTTCTGCTTTAAAATTAGGAATATGAGAAGGAGACGGGATGTCACCACTTCTGTTCAACATAGTAGTGAAAGTTCTAGTCAGAAGAATAAGGTAAGAAAAAATAAACGAAGGACATCCCAATTGGAAAGGGCTAATCCATGAGGTCAACAAAGTTTCAGGATGTACAATCATACACATAAGTCAGTTGCATTTATATACACTAATGGCCCCAAGAAAATTAAGAAAACAGTTTCATTCAAAGGATCACAAAAAGGGAAAACAAACAAACAAAAAAGAACCTTACAATTAAGATTTAACTAAGTAAGCAAAAGCCTGTATGTTGAAAACTATAAAACATTACTGAAAAGAATTAAAGAAAATATAAATAAATAGAAAGATGCCCATGTTCATGCATGAAAGACTTACTGTTGTTAAGATGGCAATTTACAAATTTAATTCAATTCTTCTCTAAATCCTAACAGCAGTATTTCCATAAACAGAAAAATTCAACCTAAAATGCATATGAGACTTGCATAGCAAACACAATTTTGTAAAAGAAAAACAGCAAAAATTGGCAAATTCACACTTGCTGGATTAAAAACTATGAAACTATAGTAATCAAAACAGTGTGGTACTAGCATAAGATTGGACTATTCTAGACTGAATATTTGTTTGTATCTTCCAAAAATTCATATGCTGGTAACCAAACCTTCCATGTGATGAAATTAGAAGATGGGACTTTGAGGGGGTAATCAGATCATGAGGGTAGAGTCTTCCTGAATGGGATTAGGGCCCACATAGAAAAGACCCCAGAGACCCCCAGGCCTCCTCCTGTGATGTGATTATATAGTGAGAAGATGGCAGAGAATCTGGAAGAGAAGGCTCATCAGAATCTGCTGTGCTGGCACCCAGATCTCATACGTCCCGCCTCCAGAACCATGAACAATAAATTTCTGTTGTTTATAAACCAGTCAATGTTACCTCATTATAGTAGCCCAACTGACTAATACAAAGATATATACCAAAATGAAATAGGATTGGAAGCCCAGAAATAAAACCTTGTTTATATGGTTTTATTGATTTTTTTGACAAGGGTACCAGGTCATGCAATGGGGAAAGGACAGTCATTTCAACAAGTGGTGTTGGGAAAACTGAACATCCATTTGAAAGAGAATAAAATTGGAACCCTCCCTTACAGCATATATAAAATTAATTAAAAATGAATCAGATTTACATGTAAGAACATATATTATAAATCTCTTAGACAAAAACATAGGGTAAATGCTGAATGACTTTGGACTTGACAGTGATCTCTTGGGTATAACATAAAAATCATAGGCAATAAGAGTAGAAAATGATTTGAACTAAATCAAAATTAAGAAACTTTGTGCATCAAAGGGTGTCCCAAAGGTCACTCGGAAAGTCCCCATACATAGAAAAGTGGAAAATTGTAGCTAAGTGTACCTTTATTTGTAATATATTCATTACAAAATTTTATAAACACCAACACATAGAAACTATTGTTTGTTTATTTTTATTTATTTATTTATTTAGAGGCAGAGTCTTGTTATGTTGCCCTCAGTTAGTGCTGTGGCATCACAGCTCACAGCAACCACAAACTTTTGAGCTTAAGTGATTCTCTTGCCTCAGCCTCCCAAGTAGCTGAGACTACAGGCATCAGCCACAATGCCTGACTATTTTTTGTTATTGTTGTGGTGGTTGTTTGTTTGTTTAGCGGGCCCAGGCTAGATTTGAACCCACTAGTGCAGGTACATGTGGCCGGCGCCCTTACCACTGAGCTACAGGCATTGAGCCAAAAATATTTTTAAAGTATTTTATAAAATTTGTAATGAATATTTTATAAATAAAGGTACATTTACCTATAATTTCCTATTTTCCTTGTGTATAGCAATTTTATGGGTGACTTTTGGGACACCCTATACAATATCAACATAATGAAAAGACAACTGAGAAGTAGGAGAAAATATTTGCAAATCATGTATCTGATAAGGGAATAACATCCATAATTTATAAAGAGTTTCTATGTATCTCAATAAAAATAGTCAACAACCCAATTTAAAATACCAAAAGACTTAAATAGACACAGATGGCTAATAAGCATACGAAACGATGTTCAGAGTCACCAGGTAGTAGGAAAATGCAAATCAAATCCACAAAGAAATACCACTTCCCACCCATGACTTAGGATGGCTATCACCAGCACAAAAGGAACCAAACAAAACCAAGCAGAAAACAACTTCTATTTGCAAGATTTGTGGGAAAACATTCAAAACCTTCCTATATTGCTGATGGTAAAGTCAATATGGTGGTTTCTCATAAACTTAAACATATACCTTATGATGCAGTAATTCCATCTCTGCATGTATATCAAATGAATTGAAAGCAACAACTTGAGCACACCCATCCCTCCCCATCCCCCTTCTCACCTCTCACTCATTCCCCTGCCCCCTCCCTGAATTGATATGCATTTTTCTCTTTTATGGGCAGGTATTAGATCATCAATCAACTTCATATTAGTATTGAATACATTGGATACTTGGTGTTTGCCTTATTATAATTCACTAAACCCTACAATTTTGTTTTAGTGGTTTCCGTTTAGTGGTTTTTAGAATAAAATTTATATTTTACCCTAAAGTAAAAATACTTTTAAATCAACTGTAAGTTCTACTTCTGGGTAAAATAGCATAGCTTATAACAGACCAGCATGCCCACAAACACAGCTAAGAACACAAGATAAAATGTAAAACAAAACAAAATCAAACAAACAAAAATGACTTCTGCTTAAAGGCATTGGAGAACTTCCAAGGCACATAGGACTGACTTCAGAGGCTAACAACCCAGAGACAAAGAAACCATGTGGAGGTGAGCTGACATTCTGCATCCATTCTTTTTTCAGGGTATTTACCATTTCTTAGCATGAATAGAAGCAGAGGTCACAGTGAGGGACACTAATGGAGGGCAGAGAGGACAGCAGAAATTCTGGCAATCCGCACTGGCTAGAGACATAAAAATTAAAGATCAGGGACGCTGAAGCATCCAAGGAGGGCATAGAACCCTAGTGGAAGGGAAACGCAGCAAAGTGAGTGTGATATTCTAATGCTTCTAAACTCTTGAAATGCTTAATGCAGGAAGATAAGAAGCTAGGTAGAAAATTTGTGAAAGTTAGGTGTTTTCCACAAAACAGATAAAAATTTAAGGTCTTCCCATGAGAAATATATCATGTAAACAAGGCCAGACCCTCATTTCAAAGCCTGGGCAACTTCAACGTGATAGCAAGGATGAATCATGGGCTTACGAAACCTTACAAAAATTGCAACATAGTCCTGGTAGAGGAACTTTAAGTTCATATTAAAGTAATTTATAGTTATCCTTCTCTGAAATAAAATAGTATCATCTAGAGCCTTCATAATTTATTATATACAATGCCCAACATGCAACCACAAATGACAGGACTATCATGAACTAAAGTGAAAAGTCAGGCAACAAAAACATGCAAAAGACCCAGTGCTTGGATTAGCAGATAAGAGTTTTAAGTAGCCATGATTGATACAGTCAAAAATAGACGGCATTTAATATTTCATTAAGAACTGGAATTTATAAGAAAAACATCAAATAGATATTTTAATGCCATGCGCCATGATGCATGCCTGTAATCCCAGAACTCTGGGAAGCTGAGGTGGGTGGATCATGTGAGCTCAGGCGTTGCAGACCAGCCTGGTCAATGATGAGACTCCATGTCTACTAAAAATAGAAAAATTAGCTGAGCATTTTGGCAGGTGCCTGTGGTCCTGCTACCTGGGAAGCTGAAGCAAGGGGATTGCTTGAACCCAGGAGTTTGAGTTTGCTCTGAGCTATAATGATACCACTGGATGCTACCCAGGGCCACAGAGACTCTGTCTCGAAGAAAAAAAAAAAGAAAGAAAGAAAGAAAAGAAGAAATTTTGCATTTTAAAAATGTAAATAACTGAAATTAAGAACTCCATAGTCAGGCTTAACATCAGACTGAACAACACAAGAGCAGATAAGGGAACTAGTAGATAAGTCAGTAGAAAACACCCAGGTTGGAGCCTGACAAGCCAAAGACCCAGGAAGTAGAGAAAGAAGAGAAAACAAACATCCTGAACAGAGTGAAAAGCTCTAATATACAAACATATCAATTCCCAAAGGCACAACAGAGTGTAACCAGAAGGAAACAATATTTGAAGATATAAGGAACTAGAGTTTCTGAAAACTGACTGATAATATCAAACCAGGGAATGGAGAACTCCTACAGATCACGAGCAAGACAGATGCATGCAGAGAAAAACATACCTCGAAAACTCAGAGTAAAACTATTGAGAATGCAGAAAATGAAAATCTTAAAAACAGCCAGAGAGAAGGAAATGATGTTAACAGGAACAAAATAATACAGGAGACAACGGAATGACATCTCTAGAGGTACTAAAAGAAAACAGCAGTAAACATAGAAAGCCATACTCAGTAAAAAGTAGCTGTGAAAGGTGATGGGAAAAGAAAAACACTTACAGACAAATAAAATCTAAGAATCTATTGCCAGAAAACCAACAGAAAAAGGTATATTAAAGATTGTTTTTCAGAAAAAAGGATATATGTTCCTCAAGAGAAACATACATAGGCAGGAAGAAAGAGCAAGCAGTGGAAATAGTGCATGTCTGAGTAAATACGCAGGAAAGAACTGTATTTGCAATTATTTAATTGCAACACATTAAACTCCCATATCAAGAATATGTTTAGCTTTTGTTTTTTGATTTTTTATTTGCGATTGGGTCTCTCTCTGTCAGCTGGGCTGGAGTACACTAGTGCAATCACAGCTCACTGCAGCCTCCAATTCATGGGTTCAAGCAGTCCTCCTGCCTCAGTCTCCTGAGTAACTGGTATTATAGTTGTGAGTCACTGTGTTCACTAATTTTTTTTTTACTTTTTGCAGTAATAGGATCCTACAATATTGACCAAGTTTGTCTCAAACTCCTGGTCTCAAGTAATCCTCCTTCCTTGGCCTCCCAAAGTTCCAGAATTGCAGGTGTGAACCACTGTACCCAACCTGCAATGATACATTTTTCATTTTAGGGTAACTATCAAATATCAATAAAAGAATATAACTAGCAACCCAAGAAAGAGTGAAAATGAATGTAAAACTCTTCATTGTTTCAAAAGAAATCATAAAGAAAAGAAAAACGTAAAGCAAAAAACACCAATATAAAATAATATAAATACTAGTACAGCCCTATAAATATCAGGAAATGTAAATTCATGAACTATCAAATTAAAAGACAAAATTGTCAGGCCAGATTTCCATAATCACCAAACTCTAGCATGCTTAAAAAGGAAACACAACATAAGGAGAAAGAAAAGTTGAAAGTAAAAGGATAGAAAAAGATGAGATACACCAAGCAGAAACCAATTGCATATCTTTCTTTACACCTGCTGCTAACAGTTAACATGTAATTAAGTAAAATATATTGTTCAAAATAGCAACCGAAATGCAATATACTTTGGGAAAAAATTGTAATTCTATGGGAAAATTATAAAAATGACAATCAAAGACAAAAAAATTCTAGCTAAATAGTAAAATACACCATTTTTTATGGGCAAAAACATTCACTATTGCAATTGTGTCAATTCTCCAAAACAACCTAAAAATTCAAAGCAATTTCATATAAAACCCCAACAGGGTATTTCACGAAAATGGACAAAGCCGTTCCTAAAATTTATACAAAAGAGTAAAGGGTCAAGAAGTATGAAAGTGTAAAACACTCCTGAAACAGAATAGAATGAGATACCCTACAATAGATTGAAGCTTTTTATAACACAGTATGATATAAGTGCAGAAATAGACAAATGACCCAACTATACAGAATAGAGTTTAAAATTAGACCCATGCATAAATTAAAATCTATTATATTTCAGCGCTATCATGGCAGATCATGAAAAAAGAAGAAAAAATTTTAAATGTTCCTGGGCATGAAGTAAAGTTGACATTTTCCTTTCCCCATACCTGTTTTTTCTTATTCATTTCCTGTGATGCCCATGCTTAAAAATTATTACAAAAACTCAGGTATCTAAATATGCAAATGAGAAATCTGTTAACTTAGTTTCTTTTTTTTTTTAAGCAGAAGTAGGACTTCTATTGTATAAGCAGTCTTATATTGAGGCCAAGGTTTCAAATCTAGCTCAACCATTTACTAGATGTAGTATGTAAATCTGTTGGTTAATTTCTCTAAGCATCCATTTCTCTATCTGTAAGAATAGGTTAAATGTAATTGTAAAGATGTTGAAGTTCATTGAAGTGAGTCAGCATATGTAAAGTACCTATTAACAGAAGTAATAAATGCTATTCCCCTTTCTCCTTCTCCTCCACTTATGAAGTATTTCCCTGCAAAGCTGCTCTGTTGTGCTACCATTTATAAACACAACATCATTAACTTTGATGAAGGTGGATATCAGATACCATATGTGAGGGGTAGCTAGAATGACCCATTAGCACATGAAATTATCAGCAAAATAAGTGATTACAGGCAATTTGTGTTACCTGAATGAGCAATCACATTTACATGCTTAAAATTATACAAATATAAGAAACTCTACTAAAGTTTACAGAAACGATATTTTTCAGGTATTTATAATCTACTTATTAGAAAATAAATTTTGAATATTTCTTTCAACTCAAATTTGAATTCAAACAGACTGTTCCTGTAGAAAACTGTGAGCTTTACAATAAAACTTTCTTCACCATTCACAAAATAAAAATTTTTGTTTTCATCACATCTACTGTGCTGATTAACTTCATGTGTCAATTTGGCTGGGGGTAAAGTAACTAGTTGTCTGTCCAGATGTTTCTGTGACACATTTTTTCAGATGTGTTTCACGTTTAAATCACTAGACTCTGAGTAAGACTTCTAGTGGGTCTCATCCATTTACTGGATGGCCTTAAGAGCAAACACGGAGGTTTCTCCAAGGAGGAATTTTGCCTCAAAACAGCAACATGTAAACCCCACCTGAGTTTCCAGCCTGCAGATTTTTGGAATCCAGACCGAAACATCAACTCTTCCCTAAATTTTCTCTACTGGCTTGTTGTACAGATTTCAGATTTATCAGCCAGGCACTGTCTATCCGTCTGTCCATCTATCACTTGTTGGTTCTGTTTCTCTTTAGAATCTTTTTTTTTTTTTATAATTTTATTGAATCATAATTCTGTACATTGGTGCAATCATAGGGCACGATTCATATACATTCAGAAATGTTTTGATCGTACTGTTACAGTTAGCCTTCATGGCATTTTCTTGATCACTATA